>JAQQZY010000008.1:27759770-27771081 GCA_030068375.1 Ostorhinchus rueppellii
GGTCTCCAGGGTCTGTAAGGTCCACCTGTGCATGAACAGTGAGTGGACCTGCTTTGTTCGGTACCATGAAGTAATGGGACTAATTAGGGCTGCACGACACGGCCTAAAACCAATATCTAGGTATTTTTAAGCTATATTGTGATGCACAATATGTATCTCGATATTCCAATTTCACCTCTAAAGCACTATAAAAATGTTAAATTTAACCCGTTAATGTGTAAAATGACACCAGAAAAATATTCAGTCAGACTCTTCAGTTGTTTTAGTAAAACTTTTATTTCAAACCACAAGCTTTCAAAAAATAAAATAAATAATAGAATGGTATGCATGCGTTTATGAAAAAAGGACCTGGAATCTGGTACCTGGTGCTAGTTTTTTAGTGCCGCCTCCGTTGTGTTTCCAAAATGTTAGAACCAATACCAAAACGTGACATGAATTACATACGGACGTTTTAAACATTTACGTGAAAATTTGTACTCGATGGTCGCGATATAGTCTTTTCATCCATCTCACATGACACAACCCACGATATATCGAGTATATTCAATATATCCCCCACCCCTAGTACTGATGTAAGGAATGATGTTCAAAGGATCCTGTGGATCAGCACTGACATTGTAAGGTTCTAAAAATGTTGCTTTAATCTTCTAAAATACATGTTCCTTTCACATTGTAGTTTTCTTGTATTTTTAATAAATATACTTCTTAGATTTTTTGTTTTTTTGGACACTTATGGGCAAGGAACCAAATATAATAACTTAATTCACCTTGATTTTCAAGATGACAATTAAATATTTTTGAAAAATGTTATGTCCTCCAACAACACATTATGAATTTCAGCATATTTCTGATTAAAGATATCAAGCATATTATTATCATGCAACACTAAGAAAACCCCCCAAAAAGTGTTGATTTCTGACTCATTTGGTTAAAAAGTATAAAGAAAATATCATCAACTCGCTTCGTTAGTTAAGATTTGCATAGAAACCATACAGCCCAGTTTTTTAACGCATGAACACGCCATAATCCCATCATCCATCATGGTAAGGTTACACTAATAATCAATAAACAGTTCAATCACTCAGCCCCTGAACACACACTGGATTGACTCAACTAAACAATCATCTGCGCTACAGAACAAACTAGAGATGAACTAAAAACCCAAACCAAACTGGAGTATTCAGGTTGGCAGGTAAAAGCCATTTCCCATATTACTGTCAGTTAAGGATGCTTCCTCGGCGAACCATCACACATACCTGTCATAATAACAAATAAGAACTGGCATGAAGAAGGTCTGCGCTACCAGAAGGACACAACAGGGGAGCTGAAGGAGGGACAGGCATCCATCCATCCATCTATTTGCATTGGACACAACCCAAACACATCAAGGACAAAGAATATCACCCTGGTATAGTTTCCACCACCATTGTCCCTACGGTACATCCTCTTTTCAGACCTTCTGTAAACACTTTGCCGCTCTGAAAACACATCCATTATTGGTTAAATGTGTTTTCTCATTACAGGTTTACATGGTGAAACGGATATGATAAGCCATGTTCTGCAGTGTTACCTCTAAGCTGGCCCTCTGCTTGGCCAGGGGTCCACTTGCACTATAAAAGGGTTTGTGAGTCATGTGTGAAGCAGGCTTTTATACACATGTGAATCAGCCGTGATTCACCCTTAATGTAGGCCACCCCAAGCAAATTAATGAGCAAGTCACCCTTTTATCCTATTTCTAGATTAGTCCTGCAGACTAGGTTGTCTTTATCATCCCACAAAGACATTTACATGTGCAGCGAGAACACATTACAGACGACACATGCAGCAAATATTGGAATGAATGACAAAAATGTGAAGATGAAGAATGTGAGTCATAATAACAGGGTTGAAAGGGAGAGCCTGGATGTCACCGGGTCTGCATGGCACAGTCTCAGTGGACTTCATTAGATCTTACTAGAGGAATGTGCAGGATCATGTTTTGCTACGTGAAACCGGGCTGTGACCCCCTTAAATGTTTACTTTAACCCCAGAAGTCAAGCGCTGATAAGGTATTCTGTTGCAATCCGAAGTAGGAAAAAATATTACAGAGCTGCTCTCATCTCATCCTACTCATATCTGTCATGCAACACCATCCCCTTCACTCAAGTGTGGGTGTTGGTAAACACAACAAATCAGAACCAAGGGATGCATTGGTTACATAGGCTCTGCAATGAATACTTAATATGTGTTTAGAGGCTGCAGATGATGGAAATATAATGAAGCTTTAATGCATGCCACTTGGACCGTGAAGGCCATCAGAGCTGGGGCTCAGGCCTGTGTCACAGCAAAGCAATCTATCTCTGTGCAAAGCAGCCGAATACTGTGCATCAGTGATTATGTATTAGGGATTTAAAAGATTTGACATGAGCAAACTGGCTGGTTTTGTTGGCAGAGTGTCAGCCATACCTTGTTTTTGATGTTGCAGTGGCAGCAAACAGTCCACAGATATTTGAGGGTCCTCCATAGCAGGATGATGAAGAGACCCCCAAAAAACGTCACCATGGAGGAGGCGAGGAATGCCCACCACATGCGCTGTCCATTATTGTCGCAGGGCACCTCAGACGAGAACGGGATGACAACGTCTTCCATCTTGGATATTAAGATTGAAGAGTCCGGATTTATATTATTATTGATATTGCTTGTCCTCATAGAGCTGTCGCTTCCATGGGGAACGGTGCCATCCGCCTCAGCTAGCATTTAGGAGCCTTGGAGAGCCTGTGCCAGCGTCCCCAGCCCCACTCACCAGCCATATTGCTTAGAAAAAAAAATCTCCCTCTTCGCTGTAGATTATTTTCACCCACCCGATGGAGTCTCTGTCTATATTTCAGCAGCCTATGAATTGTTTATTCGTGACGGCGTGAGGCACCGCGCACGCAAACCTGACCAAAAGTGCGGCTCGGTGGCGCTCGTACAGAGGCATTTAAATCCGCAATAATGACGAATCTTCAGGCGCTTCTCATTCTGAGGGGCTTTTCTGGGTCTTTGACGCCAAACGCCATGGTAAAGACGGTGACGTTTGCAGCCGCCGAGGCTGCCAATGTTATTTCGGATTATGGTAAACACAACGACAGTGAAAAATGCTTCAGCCTGTTCTCGGAGAGCCGACCTCTGTCTGTCTCTAGCCGTCTTCCATTCAGGGATCCTGTCGATTAGCAGGCGGGGAATCGATTTCACTTTCTTTAAGCGTCAATCGACTGTGAAAAGCTTGCAACAAACCCCCCTCTCCAAAAAAAAAAAAACAAAATAAAATAAAACAAAGGAAAAACTCGTCAGAGAGATTCTTGAAGTGGTGGTCTGTCAACTGCGCTGCTGAAGACTACATATTTTTGCGGGCGTTTTCGGTGTCGGGTCTGCGTAAAAGCTGTGGCGTTCGGTTGGATGTCGCTGTCTCCATTCGGTCCCCTGCAGCCCTGGCACGGAGCGGCCAGCTGAGAGCGCCTGTCAGATCCGCTCCAGAGGAGAGCGGGGAGATTTACAGGTAGGAGGGCGGAGCGAAGCACTAATAATAAAGATGGACAGGGGGCAGTAATACCGCCGAGATGTTTATTCCAAGTGCCGAGCCATCTCCCCTGCTGGGGTGTATTTAACAGAGGTGGGCTACAATTGCGCCTTTGCGTCTTTATTGCGCGCCAATGACGTACGCAGGGGGAAAAAATAATAATAAAAACGCGCAGGCATCGAACGGAACTATATTGATCAGTGATAAATTGAAGGATTACAGTCCACTATATAAGCATCACTGCAAAATGATAAGTCCCACAGGGATGCAGTGGTGATAAAAGAGCTGAGGTTACTCTTCATTGGCTTCAGTCCCCACAGGGATGTTATTATTGGACTGGATTTTCATTAAAGATAGTGCCCCAATTTTTCAATCATACTGGCTTCTGCATGAATGGGCGTTCCAGCTTTCATGTCGAGAAATGGACTTGACAAAAACACAAAGAGAGAGGGAGAGAGAGAGGGGGGGGGGGGGGGGGGGTTATTTTATGGACGTCCTTCCCAGTCAATTACTGTAATATGCTTCCACTTTTAGCCCACTGTATTCGGTCCAAAACAGGTGTAGATTGGTGATGATGGTCAGGCATGACTAGCTGTAGTTTATGGCTGCACACACATGGATCCGCCTCAACCAGCCAGCCAGCCAGACCACAAGGATATATGGGAAAACAGCTGGTTCCAGGGGGCCCTGAATAACCACCCACTGACCCCCGAGTCCCAGACCCAGGCAGGTGCACACTGCCACCTGTGTCCCAAAGCTCCAGACTTCTGGAGGTCATTCTGTAATAAAACTCTCAATAATATTTCCCCGTTAGAATAGTTGGACGACAGGAGAAAGTGCACCCGGACATCCCCACGGCTCCAACAGGATTCTGATGTGCCTCTGAAGAAGTACATTAAATGTCCTAACACTCTAATTTTATGAAGTGTCAGAGGTGTGACACTACTTCTGATCTTACCCACAACCCATCTGAAAAGTAAACATACATATCAAGTTGTGGTGATGTTATGTGATATATTGTGTTTTATGGTTGTAATTTATAGTCTTGGAAATATTAGTGCTTCTACAGAAATAGCTGCTGTAACAGAATCTGGAGGAGGGCAAGCTGTAAAACACTGAAGACAAGGCACTGTGTAAATTATACCACTTCAGAGTTATGAACGCCTGTGCAACCATTTTGACTTTGCAGAAAAGAAGAGGCATTGCAGGCAAACCTGGCTTGTTTTTGGTTGGTCTGATGAGGATTAAAATGAGGTCATGACACAAAAGCAAATGCACTGTAAGTGTCTGTAGCTCTGCTTTTTATTCAACATCACATTTTGAGCAAAATCCTGTATTCTAGAGGGAAAAATGACCCTAAAATAAAAGTCGTGAACAAAATTAAGCAGCGATAGGACAGTGTTTTTACTGAAGTACAACACAAAATGTTGGTACTTCAATGAGCAGGTCCATTTTATGCTACTATGTCTCAGGGGAAATCACTGTACTTTCTGTTGCATTACATTTGTCTGTCAGGATTAGTTACTTCTTTACATTACAGTGTTTATACCATTACTGACTATGTTTGTGATAAACTAATGGATTAACCCTTAAAATCCTGCAGCTATTTTTATGCCAACTTCCAGATATTCCAATCCAACTTTATTGATAAAGCACTTTAAAACAACCACAGTGGACCAAAGTGCTGTACAGGAACACTCGAAACACAATACAAATTAATAAAAGCATTAAATCAAATCAAATAAATAAAACAAGTTAAAGTATAAAGCAGAATAAAATATCAACATTGCATGAGTTAAAAGGGCAAGGTATTTTTTTTTTTTTTTTTGTCTACATCACAGGTGTCAAACGTGCGGCCCCCCCAAAACCGGTCCATCAAAGGCTCCAATCCAGCCCGTGGGAGGAATTAGTGGAATGCAAAAATTACACTGAGGATATTAACAATCAAATCATTTTAGGTCAATTCAATCTAAAGTGGGTCAGACCAATAAAATTCTATTGTAATAAACTATAAATAATGAAAACCACACATTTTTGTCTTTTGTTTCAGTCCAAAACAAGTTACACAAAAATATTGGCAGACTAGCCTTTTTTTTAAAAAAAACTTGAAAAGCCTGAACAAATACCAACAACCTGAAATGTCATAAGAGAAATATGTGGAATTTTATTCATATTCTGCCTGTTATTAAAGGTTTTGTGTATTTGTAGGTCAGATGGGATTTGTAAGTCGTGTTGCACATGTATAATATTGTTAAAATTGTGCTTATTTTTCAGGTTGTTCATGGTATTTTCAAGTACACTTTGTAAATGTGAAGATTTTCATTATGGGATTTAACTTTTTTCACTCGAAATGTAATGTACCAGGAAAGAACCCAAAAGCAGACCAAACACAAAAGTCTGGAGTTCAAAGTCTTGACTGAATAGTTCTTATTGAGAGCACAATGAATCAGTCCAAAAACAATAATCAGAATCCTCTTCGTCACCGGTCGCTGCACAGAGTCAATGTGATCCTGATCCAGGAGTCCGGTTAGGGGGTCTGGGTAATTGGGGGGGGGGACACGCTGAGCAGGAGGTTCGGTCCGGGGTCAGTTCACTGTGAAGGCTGGGGCGAAGCTGGAGGCTTGGTCGGGGACGGTCCAAAGGTCGTTGCCGGAGTGAGCAATTTAGAGCAGGCTGGAGACTTGGTCGAGGGACGGAAGGCAGATCAGAACCAGGGAGGTCAGAATAAAGGCTGGTCGGATATCCAGGACGCAGATAGAAGGCGTGGTCAGACAAAAACTGATGTTAGGCAGGAGATGAGAAGCAGGAACCGGGGACAGGAACTGGTCATACACAAGAAGCCAGGAAACAAAGAAGCACATGAATGCAATACTGGGCATAATACAGTCTGAGAGGGGAGAGGAGGAGTTATATGGGAGAGTGATGAGCATCAGGTGTGGAGAACAGGTGAGATGAGTCAGGTAATTAGGTCAAAGTTCAGGACAGAGAAGGAAACAGACAGAGACAGAGAAGAGGCACAGAAAATAGACAAAAACAGGATAAGACAAAGACAAACCGCACAGACATGACACAAAAACATTGAGAAAATTTGGAGTTGACATTATCTATAAGTTTCTTATCTTATTATTTATATTATTTGACTGGTCCAGCTCATTTCTGTCATAATAGGCTGTACAGTATGTGGCCCCTGAACTAAAATGAGTTTGACACCCATGCTCCGAATATTCCGACGTGATTTATCACTATTTATTATCTTACCCGCCACATTTTTCAGTAAGAATCTGGTATTTTTTTACGTTTCATTTACTGATCATTTCAGACCTTTTCAACTAAATATGTCATTAACTCAGTGTAGAAACAAGCATCACCATGATCATCTCCATGGCTTTACTGGTGAATCAGTGTTGTAGAAGATGGCGGTGTCTCCATATTCACTGTGGAGCCTCTGAGTCATATCTGATACAGATGAAAAGCGGAGAAACTGCATTTTACCTGAATTATTTCAATGTATTGATGGGATTGGTGGATCAAAAGTTATTTTACATTTTAATTCATACTTTTGGTCACCGCTGGCTGTTTAGATCATTGAGAATTAAGTGTTCATCACAACAACACTATAAACAATATGTGTGATCGTATAGAATATGATGCATTATTTACTGTATAAATAGTTCAAATAAACTCAACCTTAACCCATAAAGACCCACTTCTATTTTTATATCAGTTCCCAAATGAGCTTTTCTTAAGGGATTTATCACCATTTCTTACTATATTATCCTCTGTACTTTGCAGAGGGGGGGGGGGGGGGGGTACTGATATTATATCGCAAACAGAGGAAACTGAAAAAAAAGTGACTTTTTCAGTCAAATCTATCATTAACTGAACATAAACCCAGTGTGTCCATCCACTGTCATTGATCTATTGACCGTGGGTTTTACTGGTGAATCAATGTTGTAGAAGATGACGGTGTTTCTATGTTCACTACAGAGCTTCTGAACATCCAAATGGGTCATATCTGATGAGCATGATCATTTGATTTGATTCAACTTTCTCATTGCACATGCCACAAGTAGAAAGCAACAAAGTGCAGTTTCCATCAAACAGAAGTGCTTCAGCAGGGATGAAATATTATACTGGTGAATCCATGTTGTAGAAGACTATGGTGTTTCCACGGTACCTACGGAGCCTCTGAACATCCAAATGGGTCATATCTGATGACCGTGAAAAGATGATAAACTGTATTTTACACCAATTACTTACATGTGTTAATAGAATTAATGGATCAACAGTCATTGAGGGTCAAAACACAGGAATGTTCCGTCCGAGAGCAAACTTTAATTTATTGTCATTCCTACATTTATTTCAATATAAAGTAGCTTTTTGTTTTGGATAATCCCTTTTGGTCCAACTAAAGCAAAAATGGATTTAAAAGTAAAAATTTGGGTCATTGAGCAACACTAGTCTGTCAAATAGTCTTTAAAATGTCCCGTCAGAGAGATTTCGAATACCATGTTTGGTCTTTAAACAATTGATCAGTAGATGGTTTTGGTCGATGGAGGCGGTTTGGGTCTTTATGGGTTAAACATGAGCAGTAATAACATGCAACAGACACAGTAACCCAGCAGTAAAACATCCATTTTACTCCACAATGATCTGTATTTTTCATACTTTAAGTTAATTTTGCAGATAATACTTAGATGTTTTTTCTTTTCACAGTATGGTGTTTCTTCGTCCTCCTGGTTACATGGTGACAGATTAAGAAGAAACTATGCTCATATGGTGATGCTACCTGTCAGACATCAGCCTAAAGGGAAGAGTTTCTGTTATGTTTAATCCACTGTACTGACATATGAATATGCTTAAATGGAGCCAAGGTGAAACTGTCAGGATTTTTTTTTTTTTTAGTTTTATTAATTTTTTTTTCTCAGGAAATAAGTGAGGTTTGAATAACCTCTAAACGTCTAAGTTTTGGGTGTGCTGTAATTAGAATTCAGAAGCAGTGCATCATGTCAGATTACACTTTCTCAGCTTTATGACACATTATTAAGCGTAAGGACAGAGCTGGTGTTTTATTTCCACACCAGTACTGTTTGAGATCCCGACAGTGACCCTCAAGAAGAGAGTAGGACCAGTGTTCGCACATGCTTCATCCAGTATGCATGATGATAAATCTGTTGTTTAAAGCTGGCTACAGCAGAAGGATCCTGAATCGATCATCCCCCATGAAAGGCCAGCTGTTAGGCCAGTGGGTCCAAATCTAAGCCAGAGGGTCTGAGCGTTGACAGATGAGGGGAGTGGTCAGGTGGTAATCTCACAGGACATGTGGTGATGCTGGGGTTAACGTTCTGGAGCACCAACAGCAGCAGCAGAAGGCGAGCAGGACCAGTCCACACCATCAAGCCCGAGAGGGACAAACAGGCCCTGTCGTTTTGACGTGGGCTGAGAAAGGCTGTGACTCGCCTGCGTGGACTACAAGGATCCTTTTGCTGTCAGACTTGAGACTTCTCAAGTTCAGTTGAGCTGTCAGCAGCTGTCTTGAAACAGACACCCCAGCAGGAGGGCTCGAGACCCTACCCCTTTCTAAAACAGGCAGGAGGAGACTTGGAGGACAGAAAGAAGTGGGACACAACGCTATAGATGTGGGCCTATGTGAACTAAATGTAATGGAGACCCTAACCTCACACGGCATTCTTGGGTATTCATTTTGTAGCATCGCTGCGGTCGTTTCCCTCGGAGGCTGTTCTCACCACTCATAAGCTATAAGAGGCTGAGGTTGCAGGCAGTTGGCGGTGGGTGTTTTGAGACACTGGGTACTCTCTTGCCCCAGTGAACATGACAGGCAGCTGCAGGGTGGTATTTGTCTATGACATCATTGGCCAGAGAACCATGTGACCTTGGCTGCACAGCTTGGAGGAAATCACCTCGAGCGAGGGGTGCCCAATCAACCAGCAGGATCTGGTATGGTTCCAGGCTGTCCAATTGCATGGAAAACAACTGTCAGTGAATGCAGCAGTGTTGTTGGGCTGTTGGATGCATTCAGATCATTCAGTTAACCCCTTACACTTCTTCCTGCTCCTTTTCGAGGATGTGTCATTTTATTTATTTTTTAGTTGTGTTATTACAACTTACATTGTTACATTACATTCTTTGCCGATCAACTTTTTCCGTATCACTATTGATATCTGGTTGGTGGGTCTTGGTTGGTTTTAATTTATTTGTCTACATGTTCAAAATAAAAAATAAGAAAGAAAAAAATAAGAAAGAAAGACCCAGTGCTACTTTTATGCCACTTCTCAAATTGGTTTTTCTCTATATTTAAGCTTTCTTAAGTGATTTATCACCATTTATTATAATATCATCCTCTGTATTTTGTGTTTTTTCTTTTTTTTCATGAAAACCGGTTATTTTCCTGTATTTCATTTGCTGATCATATAGATGTTCATAAAAGCTCAGATTAAAGTTGAGGGTTATTTGATCAGAAACAGAGAAAGTGAAGAAAAAGTCGCCAACAACTGAATGTAAAAACAGGTGTGTCCATCCACTGTCACTGATCCAACTCCATGGGCTTTACTGTTAAATCAATGTTGTAGAAGATGACAGTGTTTCCATGGTAACTACGGAGCGTCTGAACGTCCAAATGGGTCATATCTGATGAGCATGAAAGATAACAAACTGTATTTTACACCAATTATTTCAAAGTATTGATAGGGTCTAGTAGTTTAGAAGTTATTAAACATTTACATTAGTTATTTGTCAGTGGCTGTTGGAGTCGTCATGGGTTAAATAAAAGTATTAAGAACACATTCTAATTATACTTCACTTCAGGTAATAAGCTCAGAATTCAGTATTACATTTAAGTATGGAAGTATCACCAGTTCAATCCACATTTAGATGTTGTTATAAATTGAAATGGTTCCTGTGTGATAATGAAAACACACATTTTAGGAGTTTATTTTTAAATTCATACAGAAACAAACAAGCAAACAAAAATACAGAGGAGGTTATAATTGGCCAAAGCTAAAGATACCCACTTATTATTTTCAATTTCTTTTAAATGTGCCTTTTTATTACAATAATTTTCCAATAAACTGCAGCAGATCCCCATTATCAGGCATGCAAAACACAACATTGTTGTTTTACTGAGCAGATAATGAAGACATCCTTATGTTAGAATACCCCACCTACCTGTTATCCAGCAGTGGTTTGGGTGAATCTATGCAGGGATGAGCCAAAGGCAATTAAACACAATGGACTCGGCAGGTTGAGTACAAAAATAGGCTTGAAATGGGGTATCAGTAGTCATGTGCAGCTGCAAAATAGACTGGTGTTCACATTTTCACACCCCCATCCATACAGAAGTGATTTTAAGGTCACAATATTTATAGGTAATCTTTCCAAATATGAAATGCATGCCTTCTTTATCATGCATCATAATGGAAAAATTAAAATTACAGACAAAAAGATCATAATGTTGGATGGTTAAATCAGCATTGCATCATATTTTATAAGATCAAGGTGTTTATATAGTGTCCTGTGAGAACCATATCTGAGTTTATGAGCTCAGGAAAATTAACATCTTTTCCGTTTCATGATAATCCATTTTCTAGCATTTTTCAAGCAGAGATGTATAAAGTACTGGAGTAGAGCAGTGCAGTAGAAGTACAAGTGCTAGATCAAAAATTTGACTTGAGTAAAAGTTGAAGTGTTCTTTAAACATCATACTTAAGTGAAAGTACTTAAGTATTCACATTTTTTTGTACTTAAGTATTGCAA
>JAQQZY010000008.1:27781178-27794984 GCA_030068375.1 Ostorhinchus rueppellii
GATTCATCTTATTAAACTATGTAAGATTTAGCACATTTAATGTCTGAAGCAGATATTTTCTAAGAAACTGTAGAGCGGTGACATTAGCAAATTAAATGTGATAAATGCATTTGAGAGTGGCGTATAACATGAGGAGATCAAACATTTGTCCTGGGCATGTTTGTGTGGAACAGCTGTTTAGGTTTAGTCCAGTGAGACGCTGTTGTGACCCATGAGTGTGAAGGCTAACCCTGCTCCATCTCACGCCACAGACACTCAGTGGGCAGGGATGCCACTGTAGTAGGACATCCCTGTTCCGTACGTCTGGCACTGGCAGAACACTCCAAGCTCCACTAGCCAAGCATTTAGCATTTGGACCATCACTGTGTGTATGTTTTACAGCCAGAGAGCGTAGCACTGAATGCAGTTATTGGCCTGTTCGCTTAGAAAATGGGATGATACTTACTTGATCTGCTTGGCGTTTTTGTAGCGGACAAAGACAACAATTGGATAAATGTGAACGCTGTGGAGTCTTTCGATGGCGTGCGGGGCGATGTCAAGCAAGCAGTGACACCCCTGTATTGAAAAAACAAAAAAGACAATGCAATGTAAGATCTTGCTTGTTATTCATTGATATCTAAGATTAAAATGCTCCAGCGGTGATATCTTATCTTCAGCAAACACACAGATTAAAGACAAACAGAAGCCACTTCATCGCACCTGATAAGACCTGATAAGAGGAAACGCTCTGACTGAATACCTTATCTGTTATTTCCTTTATCGAAGCTACGGTGGTTACGTCAAAATGGCCGCTCCTGCGCTTGTAGTCGATGAACAGACAGTCTTTGACGCCCCGCTCGATGGCTTGCTGGGATGCCTTCATCACTTCTGCGGACGTTACACAAAGACAAAAGTTAAACATTCACCTGCAGTATCAGATATGCAAGTAGGATAGATTCATATTTAACCCATATAGACCCAGTGCTACTTATGTGGCAGTTCCTTAACGAATTTACGCAATAAGTGATTTAGCAACATTTATTAGAATATAATAATAATAATAATAATAATAATAATAATAATAATAGATTCGATTTTTATAGCACTTTTCTAGACACCCAAATTGCTTTACATTATGGATCCGTTATTCATTCACTCTCACATTCCCCCTCTGATGGTGGTAAACAACATTTATAGCTACAACTACCTTGGAGCAGGCCAAACTATACATAAACTGTATAGTCTGGAATCGGACCATTAACAGAGCTGAAGCCTGTGGGTGGATTCAACCGTTGTCGCTCAAACTGTTCCTGCATGCAATAGGCCAGTTCTATGATCAATCAGAGCAACAGACAGTGTGATGTATTCAGAGCTACAGCAGAGCCAGCTGGTATATTAGACTTCTACCGTAGCCGGTCGGCAAAACAGCAAATCCATCCATTCTATAAAACCAATGACTTGAGTGCTTCTTTCTGCTCAACTTTCAAAGAAAAGCCCAAGTCTAACTAACAAAATCGACGACAAAAGCCGATTGAAACAAGCGCGGTTCGTTAGCCACATCCCTCTTCGTTGCTCTCTATGGTTGTTCTGCTATCTCGCCCTCACACAGCCCTGTCATCACTGTGCAAAGCCCCGCCCCAACAACTCGCTACACAGACAGAGCGTTTTAAATGATCCGACGTACTTTGTGTCGGACCAGTGATGGGCTCCTACCAAGTGATGCAAGACCACAAGCTTGACAAGAATATTTTCTGCCGCGAGGTGGTCTAAATTTCTAGGCTACCTCCAACCACCACCGAACATTCCTACACCAGTGTGAGTGGTACTGGAGGCAAGGAAGGGGAAGTGTCTTGCCCAAGGACAGAAGGAACTGAACAAGACAGAGTGGGATTTGAACCGCCAATTCTTCGGTTAATGGATGACCTGCTCTTCCGTCTGAGCCCTGTGTGGAGCCATGACCACTCCAAATTATCCTGTGTATTTTGCATTTTTCACTGCAGGTCCAGTATTTTCCTATACTTCTTTTCCCGTATTTAATTTAGATGTTCATGAAAAGTCAGAGTAAATTTTGAGCTCATGATATTGAAACAGAAATCTGAAGAAAAAGTGACTTTTTCAGTAAAATCTATCATTAACTGAACATAAACTCGGTCTGTCCATCCACGGTCATTGATCCAACTCCATGGGTTTTACTGGTGAATCAATGTTGTAGAAGATGACAGTGTTTCTATGGTAACTACGGAGCTTCTAAACAGCCAAATGGGTCATATCTGATGACCACAAAAAGATGACAAACTATATTTTACATCAATTACATATATATTAATAGGATTAGTGGCTCAACATGTATTAAACAGTTTAGGTCAGTAGATGGTTTTGGTCGCCAGTGGATGTTTGGGCCTTTATGGGTTAAAGTGGAAATAACACACATGCATCCCACCAACTACAGGGATTTAAAGTGTGTAGAGGCTAATGAGAGCCAATCAACTGTATTTAATGCACACTTTAAGACTGGGCTGCACAAACAAGGATTCACTTTTAAACCCCATTAAATCATCGTTTAATATTACATTAAAACCCAGTCAATTATTAATAACACACATTCCCTCCAAACTGAGTTTGAGCTGCTCCCCTCAGAGAGCCGCTATGGAGAACCTTTATTAAAAAAAACAAAACAACAACAACCTTCCATAAGCACTCATTTATCATAAATGCCATTAATGTGGTCAACAAGTTACTGTAAATTGAATTATGGGAGACTAGGCTGCACATGTTTGCGTATGAATGTATTGACTGTTCATAACTGAGAACATTAATTTCAATATTGTGCTCTTCTCATGCGGCAGTGTATTATACTCTACTGGTGAGACCAAAGACTATTTCTCTGCCTAAGCTGGACAATAAAATCTATTCTTATTCTTCTTTAATTATGATGTACCAAAGGACAAATTAATCTAAACTTTTATTTAAACATCCTTTTAATCCAACATTAACCCACAGGGACCCGGTGTGGCTTTAGTGGCCACTTCCAAAGGACTTTTTCTCTCCATTTAAGATTAGATTAGATACTTTTTATTAATCCCCAATGGGGAAATTCAGGAATTTCAGATACAACTGAACCAAGATTACATTAAACAACACAGGGATACAGATACAGTTAACCTTTCAGTGATTTATCACCATTTATTATAATATTATCCTTTGACTTTTGCATTTTTCCAGTGAAAATCATCTATTTTCCTGTGTTTGATTGATCATAAAGATGTCCATAAAAGCTCAGAGTAAAGTCAAAGGGTATTGTATCAAAACAGAAGAAAAGGCGATCTCATTTACACAGAAAAATGTAGAATACTGAAGAGAATATTATACAAAATGGTGATAAATCACTGAAGAAAAAGGTTAAACAGTGAACTTGGGAACTGCCACAAAAGTAGCACTGGGTCTTTATGGGTTTGACTTAAAACACAAAGCTGTTATAATGAGACTTGACAATGTTTCACTCAAATGGCTGCGATTTTGAGATGAAGTGCACAAAAGTAGACTTTTTTTTTTTTTTTAAATTTATCATGTCCTTACCACATACATTAAATAATTAATCATACCTGACCATATTACTCTTTAAACTGTCAAAGTTTGAGAAATAAATGTTGTACCAAAGAAACTAATTGTGAGGAATAGAGAATATTCAGTAACAGATAAGCAGATTTATTAATTATTTACTCAATTACAGTCAGATTATTTTACTTAAGGTAAGCATGCGTCTTTGTATCTATAATATACTTGGATTTTCTCAGTGGAAATAACTTTTTAAAGGTGTAACAGAGCCACAGATGAGACTGGGGCCGTGTCATTTCGAGTCCTCATTAACAAAACTCAAAAACTATCAGGAGAAAGTGAACTCACCCAGAACACATCTGCAGAACTTTCCGGGCGACTCCTTGACCAGCATTTCTTTGACCGGGTCAGTGAGCGGGCCCAAGATGAGGACCGGTCTGGGTGACGTGCACTCCACCTTCTGGACACGCTGGTATGCCAGGCTCACACAGTCTGACAAAGAGAAGATGATGATGATGATGATGAAAATCAATAGCAAGATATGATCATCAAATTTGAGAGGACAACCGCTTCGGTTTAACCCCGAGACATTATTTTGGTGAAAGGGGCTGCTTGGAATTTGTGGCTGTTTCAGTGTCATAACAGCTACTGTGGGTATGTGCTTGTGTTCCTCTTCTACGTTTAAGATCCGGCAGTTGTTTTGCTTTACAGTGTTTTTTTAGACGTCAAAAAAATGGGTGGAATGACAGAAAAAGATAGAGGGGAATTAAAATTTTACAGGTTTTTACTAAATAAGGAACTCAGAATGTACATCAATAAGAAATTTAGGATGTTGAACATGAACTGGAACACACTGAACTACAAGTTTTTTTGTTTTTTTTTTTGTTTTTTGTTTTTTTTAAATCAGTCCAGCTGCTTTTTGGAGTTCAACCAGATACTAAAAAGCAGTTACATGGTAAAAAAAAATTCTGTAAAAACACAAAAAAATAAAAAGGAAAATGACAACAACAGTGTAAACACAAAACAAGGAAAACCGTGTAGGGAAAAAAAAAAAAGCCCTAACAGTTTAACTTTTATTCGGTCTCATTCACTGCTCTGTGTTTTGGCTCTTGTGGAAAGGACATGGTCTCTACCAGGGGTGTCAAACTCATGTTAGTTCAGGGGCCACATTAAGCCAAATTTGATCAAAAGTGGGCCAGACCAGAAACATACTAACATAATATATGAATAATGTCAACTCCAAACCTTTCTCTATGTTTTAGAGTGAAAAAAGTAAAATTATATGATGAAAATGTTCATTTACAAACTATCCTTTAAAACAATGTCAATAATATGAACAAACTGACATTTCTTAAGAGAAATAAGTGCAATTTTAACAATATTCTGTCTCCGTTTATTATTTACACATGTACATTATAACTCACAGATCACAGTGGATCTATAAATGCACAAAACATTTAATAACAGGCAGACTTCAGACATTTCAAAATGTTTATATTTGTTCAGATTATTTGCATTTTTGTGAAATAGTTTGTTTTAGGGTAAATACAGTAAAATGACATGAAAATGTTCATATTTACAAAGAAAAAAATGTGGAGTTGTGAGTGTTTATAGGTTATTATGATGGTATTTTATTGATCCAACCCACTTGAGAGTAAATTGGTCTGTATGTGGAACCGGAACGAAAATGATAATATCTGCAGTATAATATTTGCATTTCACAAATTCATCCCACAGGGTGGAACGGACCCTTTGATGGGCTGGATTTGGCCCCAGGGATGCACATTTGACACCTCTGGTCTATACTATCAGCACATCCTTAAATTTTTTCTATTGAGCAAATGGTTGAATTTTTATGAATATTTAAAATAAATCGCACATACAGAACACTCACCACAGACACGTCAGGGGCTAAAGGGTTAACAGCCGTCTAAAGTCAACTAAAGCTTTCTTACCGTCGAGGAAGGGGATGGAGTCTGTGCTGATGGCGTCCAGAGCCACCATCTCTTTGCTGTCTTTGGAGCTGCTGCGTTTATGTTTCTGTTTCCTCCTGAAGAAGGATCTGCGTGCGGCTGCAGAGAGTGTTTTACTCGAGTCTTCCTTCATTTCTGTCACACTGTGTCTGCGGTAAAACTCTTGGTCCATCCTACACCACAAACACACGTTTATTTTCTTCAGGAGAATCTGCATGTCGGTATTTCTGCCACAGAAGCTTTTGAAAACAACTTCCTCACATCTATGGACAGTTTTACAGATGTCAAAAGGCATGTTGTTACAGTGGAACTAAGATTAGAGCAAAGGTTAAGGTTAGACATGTAGTGCTGAGGGTCGGGGTTGTGTTAGGGGAAAATAATAAATCTATGGGAGAGCTCTGAGCAGAAATATGCAGACCAAAAATACTCCAGCATTTCAATCATGAAATGAAAAAGATTATCATCTTCATCACCATCAACATTATCATCATACTTTAATGGCCAATGACACACATTTGTCAAATGATGTCAACATGTGATGTTGACGTGTGTGTTTTAATGGTCAGTTCAGGATAATGATTATATAGAGCTACGGCAAATTGGTAAAACTGGAAAAAAAAAAAAAAAGATTGTCGCTTATCTAACATTTGGGAACTATGTGGATATGTTCTGAATTTATGAGATTTAGAAATTTATGAGCGCAACTCAGACACTGTAGGCGTTCACAGGCTTTTACTGAGATTGTTGAAGCATGAAATTACTGCCTTCTTAAAAAAAAAAAGAAGAAGAAAAAATTCATGACAAAATAAAAATAATCAGGATATCAGTTTGGTCGACATTTTGACTGCTATGTTTGGTGAAACCTGCAAGAAATTCTTGGCAAATAGTCAAATAACTATTCTATTTTAAAGTGAATATGTGCAGAATTAACAGGGATTTGTTGGATTTTTGTTGCAATACTGATATTTCTGAAAAGGACAGATTTATGATGAAAAAAATACTGGTTTGTCAAGTCATAAATTCTCAAAAATCCTCTGGGATTAAAAGGTACTTATTGAAAAGAAACACAAATGTACTGCATTTCCTGATGCAAAAAAGCAACATCATCCAAATCACTGTGCTGACTTATTTGAACTGATTTCATAGTAGATGTCTGGTTGTTAATGACAGTATGGTGATTCTGGGCTAAAATAATGACTATTTCCTTTATGTTAAATCTGGCGCAGTAAAGTAAAATTTTACATGTATATACAGAGAGCAGTGATATGATGAGGCTGAGCCAACATGGGAAAGCTAAGTGATGTAGTTCCTCAAATAAATGTAAAAGCAAAAATCAGAGATGGGGAATCCCAGGTTCATCAAGTCAAATTCCTGCCACATATTGGTTCCAACCCGTTCACTGAACACAGGCATTTCCACTAATTATCCCATCTACCTGGACGAGGAGTTGTGCTCATCAAAATGGGGTGGTTCAGTGAACAGGTTGGAACTAATATGTGGCAGGAATTTGACTTGATGAACCTGGGATTACCCATCTCTGGCAAAAATACATGTTCGCAAAAAACAAAACAAAAAAAACCAAACAAACTTGTGACTTTAGTCTCTTTAGAATGTACTGTACATTTCCCCCATAAATTTAGGACTTCTCTCAATTCTATAGCAGCGATAGTATAATCAGAATAAAATCTCAAACTTGTTTTTTGAGCTGTGATTTTGTCATCGTCGTGCAAGTATTCAGATGTAAAACCCAGGGCTTGTACAGAGAACAGGACAGTCTCCTTCTGGTGAAGAGGTGATACTCCATAGGATCGTATGAATTCTTACAGTGTTGTGTAGATTGTCGTTTCAGTTGTTAGAAAGTATCCACAAGCTCAAAATTGTGCAGTATGTGTACAAGTGTTTGTGCATGCATGCACTGTGCACTCACATGTACTTGCTGGGGATCTGCCCCCTCTGGATCTGCTGTGCATTCTCATCTAGCTGCCAGGCCATCCACGTCCCAAAGCTGCCCTTTGGTAAAGACTCATCCACGTAGAGGATGTCATCCTTCTTAAAACTGAGGTCCCCCTCGGCCTCCCCCACCCGGTCGTAAAGTGCTCTGGAGGGAGGGAGAGACAAAGATAGATAGGAAGTTATGAAGAGGAGGGTGGTACGAAAGAGCAAAGGAGGATAAAGTTGATAAGTGAGAGAAGAGGTTAAGTAGTAGACAAGGAAGGTGCGGAAAGAACAAGATAAAAAAAAAGCAGAGAGCAAGGAGGAGTGTGAGAGCTGACTTAATCTATCGACAGAAAGTGCGTTGTTCGCCTCCTTGTGGAGCCTCGTAAGTCATTCCCAAGCAGCCTATCTGCGACAGCCATGCAGACCGGGTGTATTTACTGCGGATGACATCACAAGCCCTCTTGCCTATATGACAAGTGACTGCGGCAGCTGCGGCAACACACCCTGAGCGACTCCTAACAATAAAACGGGACTATTTTAGAACTTCATTTTCCATCTATGTACAATGTATTTCCAATGACCTGGAAAACACCGATCCAGAAATGGATGTGGCGTTGGGTATTGTGTGTAGTGAGTAAGGAGATTAGATAACCTAAATTTGTGATGTGATTAGCATCATCACAGTCGCACGGTGGATCTGGAACCTAATTGGTTAGATGAGAAAGATTCCACTTGTCTAAAGGGCTCTCCAGTGGTGGATCTATATATAGAAGCACGGACACTGGCGAAGTCGCATGTGGGAAAATTAGTGTGGTTTTGTTTACAGCGTTGCACTAAAAACACCCAACAGTTACCTAAGGACATGTAAGACAGGTTCATGTGTCATTAAATAATACAGAGCAGCGTTGTCCACACTTCCTACTGCACTATAGGCATTTTACATGGCCTAAGTACTGATGTAATTATGTTTCTCTCTCCCTCATGGATACGCATTTATTTTAGAAGGGCCAGTGTAATTACAGTATTTCACACACACTTTTGCATTATGGGTAGTTTGAAGCATTAATGTTGTTAGACTGGTAAGTAAATGTAAGCTGTTCTGTTTGTCGACAGGAGTTTATTTGAGATGCTCTGAAAATTAAGAACTACAGTAACAGTGTGAAGCTGGTGGATGTAGATATTCCATGTACAGGGGCGTTCCAAGGCATGGGCGACCTGGGCAATTGCCCCTAGCGCCACTTTAGGGGGGGGCGGCATCGCCGACATGTCCGACAGCACCCCCCCCCGGGGGGCAAATGGGGCTTTTGCCCAGGGAGTACATCGCTCCAGGAACGCCACTGTCCATGTATACAGGGTTCCAACAAGTTTTTTTTTTTTTGTTTTTTTAAATTATTTTATCTTTATTTAGGCCAACAGGTTACATACAATGCAAGACATTTTCTTGTCTTTTTTGTGTTCCCATTCCTTCCTTAACATAATTTCTCTCATAATCTACAAGTTTACAGGTTCTCTTACAAATGACTAAAAAAATAAGTAAATAAAATTATAGCAAAGAAAACCACAAGGAATAGTCATCCTCATATTTCCTTTACAAGCCCTTTTTAAAAAATATATATATATAAACATTTTTTGTATATAATAGGAACAGTTTGAACAAAGAGGGGAATTTCACTATACTTAGAAAAAATAGAAAAAGACTAGAGAAGCACTCGGAGAGTGCAGACCTCCACCAAGGCAGTGTTTGTACTTTCATCCACTAGATGGCGCTGAATGTACATCTCACCACCAAAATCTAATCATCTGTAGGATACCCCACTTCTGACAATCTGTGAAAATTTCATGAAAATCTGTCCTAACTTTGCGTAATCTTGCTATCAGACAGACAAATAGACAGACAGACACCGGCAAAAACATAACCTCCTTGGCAGAGGTAAAAATAGAGAAAGAGAGACATGCATATACATAGATAATTACAACAACAACAAAAAATGCCCCTACAAGTTAAATTTAAGACTTTTTATGACTTATTTTTTTTTCATTAAATTTTTCCAAACATATCATCACACATCAAATAATAACATTAGAGCTTTGGTAAATTACCCGCCCTCCTGCCCACCCGTAACCAGAAGGGCTCTTTATATCGATATTGTGGCTTTTATTCAACACACATCAACTTTGAGTAACCATGTATAGAATATATACCCATACACCATAAATATCAATAGAGAGGTGTCTAATCATAATACACATACATGCATCCATAAAGTATGTGACCAATGTCTTTTCAGTGTGAATCCTCTTAGCCTTTAGTCTTTAAGATCTAAAAATTTCAGGTAATTTGCTCCATTTCAAATGATATTTTTCCGTTTTGTCCTGCATCTATATGACATTCTTTCATATGACACAACTTTTCCTGCCTCGGTCATCCACTCCTGGAACAGAGGTGCTCCATATTTCTTCCAGTTCCTCATTATAATTTATCATCCAGTCATTAGAACAGTCTGTATCCAGTCTTTTAGTGGTTTGGGAAATGTAGACAGCACTTAAGGATCACCTCATACAGGGGTGTCAAACTCATTTTAGTTCAAGGGCCACATACAGCCTAATATGGTATAAAGTGGGCGGGACCAGTGAAATAATGTAATTATAGGATAAGATCTTTTGAGTGAAAAAAGTAAAATTCTGCAATGAAAATGTTTACATCTATGAATTGTACTTGAACAAATATGAACAACCTGAAAATTCTTAAGTAAAATAAGTGCAACGTTAACAATATTAGGCCTTAGTTTATCATTTATACATGTGAATCACAACTTAAAGATCACAGTGGATCTATAAATACACAAAACATTAAAAAACAGAGAGAATATTATTAAAATTTTACATATTTCTCTTAAGACATTTCAAGTTATTCACATTATTTTGTAAAAGGCTAGTGTGTAAATGTAAACATTTTTGTGTAATGTAACTTTTTTTTTTTTTTTACAGTAAAACAAAGAAAAATTGGCAGTTTTCATTATTTATAGGTTATTATGATAGTATTTGACTGGTCTGATCCACTTTAGATTGAATTAACCTAAAATAATTTGAACATCCTTGATTGTTAATGTCTTCAGGGTCATTTTTGCTTTTCATAAATTCATCTCTGAACCCTTTGGTGGGCCGGATTTGGCCCCTGGGCCATATGTTTAACACCTGTGACCCAATATAAAGAACTTAGGGCCAAGCGTAAACTGTCTTTTTACAAGATTAATAACAAACCTGTGAATCTTCAACCAACATTGTTTAATTTTAGGGCATATCTACAGCACATGCATCAGTGTACCTTCATCTACACCACACTTCCAGCAGGTACTTCATTCCTTTAAATCTGGTCTCTACAGCCTACTTGGGGTCCGGTAAAACCTATGCAGGATCTTAAATTGAATAAGTCTCACTCTCAGGTCCCTCGACATTATTTTAAAGTTGCCACACACCTTAATCCAATCCTGTTCTTCGTATACTACCCCCAGGTCTGTCTCCCATGAGAGCCTCAAAGCTGTGATTTCCTCCTCCCCCTCACCTTCCATAAGCATCTTATAATATTTAGCCGCTTCATGGCCTTTGCCAAATATCTTAAGAATTGTGCATAGTTTATCTGCTGACTTGTAATTGTGAGCCCGACCCATAGCTCTTTTGCACTGTATTCTTTTTAAGACACTTAGAACAGAATTTAATGCCCATTTCACGACCATACTGACAAAAATTTCTAACTCCTAGAATTTAGAAGTTTTTAATTATTTACTCCAATGCCCTGATTCCCACTGTTCTGAGTCATTTGTCACCGGGGGCTGCAAAGTTAGCGATAATTGGTTCCTAATTTCAATATAAATGGTCAGGTTGGAACGGGTGGAACTGAGTCAACTGATGGTATATTCTAAAGCTTGGACATTTGAAAACAAGTTTCACATTCAAAACACTTAAAAAATCTTCAAGGCACTAAATGCAGGTTTGTAAATTCAAGACTTTTAAGAGCCTACAGGAACCCTGGTATAGCACTGGAACAAAAACATATATTTTCGTCCATTACTAGAGGAAATGCATCTGATCTTGCTTAAATCAGTCATGCCGATTCAAATGCTGGAATCACAATTTTTTTATCCACCACATCGAGATTTTGAGCAATGTCGAGTTATTTTGAAGTAAAAACACTAATTTTCCAATCAATCATACTCCAATGCCTTTTACTGTGTATTGACAATCTAAGGATAATGTGGGCTAAATTGGTCAAATTTACTTATAAAAACAAAATCAAGAATCACAGCCCCTAAGCGTCACATTGTTTCAGACACTTGTTCTTGTGGGTTGTGATAGTTTCTCGCTGTCGGAACCAACACTGATAACATCACGTTTAGGTTGAAGCACTCTTAGTGCGTAGTTTCATTCCATAAAATAAAAAAAATAAAAATCACAAAATCATTCATCATGCTCAGGTCATTCATTAACTGCAGGGTTTAAAAAAAAAAAAAAAAAAAAAAAAAAAGGTGCGAGAGGGGAATTTTGAACAACATTCTGAAGTCATACGGTTTTAAGATCCTCAACTAGCTGATAAATTGGGTCTTTATGGTTGCGCAGAAAATGCAGCACCACATGCACATATGAAGTACAAACCGTTACTTCCAGAGCCGAGGCTGAGGGTTTGAGGGGAGTAAGTGACAAGGTTCTCCCCAGACAATGCAACAATGGCGCTGCGCCAGGGAACTGCTAGCTCAGTGCCGCTATACTCATTACCTCCGCCAAGGAGGTTACGTTTTCGTCAGCGTTGGTTTGTCTGTTTGTCGGTCAGCAAGATAACGCAAAAAGACGGATTTTGATCAAATTTTCAGGATATGTCCACTCTGAGTGAAGGAAGAGATGATTCCATTTTGGAGGCGATCTGGATCACCGTCTGGATCCAGGAATTTTTTAAAGGGATTCTTTTTCAATGTGATAGGGCATAGTGGACTAGAGTCGATTATGAGGTCATTCAGCACCATCTAGTGGAGGAAAGTACAAGCACTACCTTAAAAAAACAAACAAACAAACACTATCTTGGTCTGTGCTCTTTTCTAGTTTGAATTTTTTTTCTATTTTCCCCCGATAATTTTGCTAAGATCTATCGAAATCCGTGGGGTTTGCAGGGATGCGCTCCATTTTCCAGTGTCTATCGCAAGGTTTTAGTGCGTACCCCCTCCAGGATGGTATAAATTTCTGGGGAGAACTCTGAGCGGTCACCAATGATCTCCTCAATCAGGGATCAAGAGAAAATTCAATCACCACTTAGGACTGCAATTGTTCTTTCAGTGGTTGAAAACGTCTAAATTTTCAATGCTTAAAAGTTACAGAACATTGGCACATATGCTGCTAATAGCTGGAGAAAGTCTGATTTCACACGTGGGATTGAGCAAGATCATTTCTAACCAGTGTAATAATCCCACTTTTGCCCAAATACTTTGCCCAAGCTACCAGATGTACAATTTAGATGCAGTGTTTATATCATTAACAAGCAGGTTATTTTAGCATTTCCTTTAGCTATCGTCTAAACACTGCACTCAGATCAGTCAGAATTAGTCTTTAGCCTAAGCCAGCAAGCCACATTGTGAAAGTTTAATTTTTACTAGTCTACGTTTTACAAGAGGTGCAAAATTTAGGTTTGAAATTGTGTCTACAAAAGATCACATGACCTCCAGGAAAGCTAACCACATGTATAAAACAGTGCACTTACATACCTAATATAAAAGCCATCTCCTGGAACGTCTTTGAGCATGCTGAAGTCATCAGGCCGATGCTGCACCTTGAATGTGACAGTCTCTGCAGGTTTCAACATCTCGACGTACACCTCTTCCGCCGTCTTATTCTTCATATTCACCGAGTTGTACTGAAAGTTGAGACGAGATTTAAGTTGAGAATAAGACTAGCGAGGTGAAGCAATTTGAAAAAAAGATGCAGCCCGAGTGTGTGAAGCAGAAGACGGTTGAGTGTGTACGCTCATCTGTGAAATCAATTCGACACACCTTTGAAGGGTCCATCAGTAAACAGCAACATTTCCTTTCACTTATATTAAATTGCTTCTATTGATTTGTGCCATGTATGAGGAGGAAAAACAAACAAGCTGGGAGCCTGACGGACTGGTAGCGTGCTGCTCGATGACAAACTTGCATGACAATTCACATAGCAGGTCCTTTGAGGCGGGGGAACTAAATGGGAGCATGCCAAGAATCATCTCTTCTGAGTTTGCTGTGCTCTGAATAGATCTCCAATGCAACATGAGAGAATACAGATGCAGATGAGGTGAAGATCAGTGGAGGTCAGTGGCCGGTTTGGGGGGGGGTTGCTGCTTCAG
>JAQQZY010000008.1:27795026-27805066 GCA_030068375.1 Ostorhinchus rueppellii
GGGGGCTGTTTCTGCTTCAGGGCAGAATTTAAACCAAATCCTTTAAAAAAAAAAAAAAAAATACATGCAGAGTCAAGAGCCTTCAATTGCAACTGTTTGCATCTTAGAAAACTCTAATCTGCAATCACTTAAAACAAGGAAGAGAAATTTTTTTTTTGTTTTGTTTATTTAATTTTAGATGGGGATGCACCACCCGGGACTTTCTAGGGTGAGGGGAGGGAGGGAACGGGTAATGTGTTTTTCATTATATGGAAAATCCACAAGTATTGTTTCGCTCTTATGTGAATGCCATTTTGGTTTACTTTGACTCCCCATAAAAAGTTTGGACCACTATGTGTAATTTTTACGAGTAAAAAAAAAAAAAAAAAAGTATAATTCATTTACGAGCTCAAAACTCCAATCTGGTTTCCGAATTAAACCCAATACTCTGATTTTGCTTTGATTGTCAAGTAACATCATATTTGCTGGCGTCTTGCCTTGCTGTCAATTTAACAAAAGTATTTGGTACGATCGATCGTCTTATGCGACATTTGTTTTGATTGGTAAAATTATACAATGATCATATCTCAAAGGGGGTTCCGCAAGGTTCAATACAAGGTCCCGTTTCATTCCCAATTTAAATTTACATTATGAAGCCCCCATATCAGGAGTAATTTGTTAAAACTGGAAACTAAGCCGAACAAAACTGAAACTGAGCTAAATATCCCTCGACGCTAAGGAGGAGGCAGTTAATTGAGGCCATCTTCTGGTCTGTCGTGGATAATGCCGATGTTATCTGTAGACCACCCTCTACTCTTAAATCCCTGGATTCAGTTTATTAGTCTGCCCCGAGGTTCATCACTGCTGACAGCTACTATCCTCATCATTGCATCCTGTATGAAAGGGGTGGGTGGGCATCTCAGCTGAGGGATGTGACAGGCTGTTGTTAATGGTAACATAGCACTTTCTTATTAGACTTTTTTGACATAATCACGTTGCAGCTCAATGCTTAAAGTCAGTTGTGCAAACAACAGATAAGGGGAATCTGCTTTTACAAAATACCTGTACATTTGGTTGAATTAACACTACTAACAGTACTAAATGTCATAAGTTCAGCTGATTTTTACTATGTTAGTTTTTTTTCTTGTGAATCACTTTTTTTTTTTTTAAAGTGCGGTCTCTATTTGTAAGACTGTAATTTAATCTCACTTAATGTATTGGAGAAAATTTTGAGTTTGTTGCATAATCATTTGTGGTCTCCAATTTAAAAAAAAAAAAAAAAAAAAAAAAAAAACTGCAAAAAACTGGAGATGCCATTTAAACAACCGAGCAGTTCTATCTGTAGGGGGCACTAAAAGTAATTTTATGGTTTAACCACAGAGGATGAGGAGCAACAGAGCAGAGTAAACTCATACATCCATGAATAAATAACCATCTGTTCATCTTCAACCGTCTGCAGTGTCCCCATCACTTCTCTGCAAACATAACACACACCAAACTGGATTCTGCTGCTATATTTCTGCTTAAACTCAGCACGGAACATCAGGTATTTAATGTAGAACTATTGGTTTCACCGTTCTTGGTACTGGAAAGAGTGCATTTGTTGGTTGTTAGTCTTCAAATAGATCAAAGTGGTTTCAAAACTACGACTGTATTCTGACACTGGAACACTGAAACCGCTCATGACAGTAAATAGCATCCCTTAGCTGTTCGATACATCTGACATCACTCTTAATTTCATATCATACCACAACTTGATTCCCTTAGAAGAGAATGTAGCAACACTGTCATTTTAAAAAATGTTAAGTGGCATTGTGCCCGGTGTGGCTGGCTTTATCCACCCACAACTCTCCACTGGCTCACTGAACCAGTACTAATGTAGCGGTCACTTTCTGCTGTACGAGCTCTTTTTTAAACTGAAGAAATACCCTCATAAGTTAGCAGTGGTCACATCGATTCAAAGTCTAACCCAATCATTGATTCCTCATGCAGTAGCTCCATCCACACTGGAAGACTAGATGCTCAGTCTCAGCCCAAAAGATTCTGTTCAAGTAAATATGTAGATCATTTGCTGAGGTATGACTAATAATGAATGTGTGTTTTAGAAAACACAGAATTAAAATTACAATTGATTCTGTGTGCATTCGCACGTCATATGCTACATTCAGACAGCAGGTCTTAATGCAGATTTTTGGGTGAAATCCAATTTTTTGTTTGCTTGTTCATATTACACAATAAATATAACTTCTACCAGTTTTGAGTATGAACTGAATGCGACCCTGAAGTGACCCACATGCGCAAAAGAGGTCCTGATGCAACATGTGACCACGTAGGCATGCACTGTGTTTGCGGAAGTAAATATGGAGGCATCCCATCCTGGTGCGTTGTTGTTTTTCCCATCACTTCTCCCCCTGGGATGCAGAATTGTGACGTTTGTTACATTTAATTGACCTAAAGGTTGGATAAATGTTACCTGGATATTTAGGCTGAAGTCGCTTTGCAAAATATCAGATACGCATCAGATTTAGAACCACATATGAAAGTGGCCTGGGTCGGATTTGAGCTGTTCAACCTGTCGTTAATAGATCTGGTACAGGTCACACAAGGAAAAAAAATACGATATGGGCCGCATTTTCCTAAACATAACCTTAGGTAAAGATGTATCAGTCCAAACCTCCAGAATGAGGTCCCCAGAAAGCAGTCCATCAGGACCTCTGGCAGGACTGTCCTCATCCAGACTTTCTATGTAGACGCCCCGCAGGTTTCCTCCACAGAGCGTGACTCCCACTTCCACACCAGGCCTACGCACAGTGACATGGCGTGGTTCCGCCACCTTCCTGCTGCCTTCAGATGGCATTCTAAGAAACCACACACACACACACACACACACACACACACACACACACACAGAGATGAACGTGACAGATACTTACTGCATCTTTTAATTCCATGCTGCTTCTTTTTACCTGTCATAACAGAAGGGTGTTTTTTTTATATTTTATTAAACATTTATGAGCAGATTTACCTGATGAAA
Organism: Ostorhinchus rueppellii; assembly: GCA_030068375.1. NCBI lineage: Eukaryota > Metazoa > Chordata > Actinopteri > Kurtiformes > Apogonidae > Ostorhinchus > Ostorhinchus rueppellii. The sequence continues at coordinate 27,798,040 of JAQQZY010000008.1, forward strand.
TTTTTTGGGCTGGTGGTGGGTGTGGTCTGCTTGGAGGAGGGAGTCAGGGTGCCTTCATCCTGTTCACTGAGCGTGTCGATGGTGGAGTGATTGTCTGGGGTTGCAGGCCCACTCCCCTGTGGAGTCGACTGAGTACTGACAGGCTCCAGACGGGAGCTGCATCAATTTCAGAAAAAAAAACAAAAAAACAAAAAAAACAAACAACATTTTAGCTGCGTTGCGAAAATGAAATTACAGAAGGCAATAAGCTAAAAAGTCATTCACATTAGATTATTTATTTCTTTAATACACTATATGCCAGTCAGTCTATTTTATTATTATTATATACTAGCACTGCAATAAAGCAATTAAACATGGGGGTTTTTTGGCCAAAGAATGAGTAAGCACCATAAGAGACTGGAACAACTACACAGGTAATTACATCCTTGCACTTTGCACCTGGGTAAGCATTTGCTGTCTCAGAACTCCCTTCATATTCATTCAGCTGTGTAAAGTGAAAAATTTATCATCTGGCTTTACAGCTCGAAAAACAAACAAACCTACGAATGCGATCCGAGAACACCTGGCCGTATAACACGACATAAACTGAAACACTTAAAGGAGCTGATTCAGAACTCATCCGAGCAGCACGCCTGCAGCTCAAACCCTCCCCCACTCTCCACACCTACAGACATTTTGACAAGACACACTGCGTTACCTGGAGCGGGAGTGGTTGCCCAGCTGGTACATGTGTGGGTTGTACTGGGCCATAATGGTGATGGTGTCACACTGCTGGCCGATGATGAGACGAGCTTGCTGCTCTGTAGCGTTACGCAAGTTGATGCCATTATACTGGTGATGGAAAAGAGATAGGGAGAGCAGGTTATGCAGAGGCAGCCTTATTAAATATACCGAGTTATGAATCATTTTAAGTCATTACTTTAAACATTATAGTTTGCTCTTGGTGTTGTGACAAGATCGCCTTAAAAGAACTTGCATTTTCTACTGAATGTTTGTTTTTATTTGGGGCAACTCCAGTCTTTTCACTCATTTCATTTTTTGTATTGAATTTAGGCTGTCATGAAAATGTAAGTATTTGACAATACATCACCATAAAAATAACTGCAATGGACAATAAAAAGTCTTTCTATGCATTCAGCCAAGTATATACCTAGCAATAGTTTATTCATGAATATACAGGACCCTATATGGAGAAGATTTGGCAAACAATTTACATATATAAATGTTAATACTGAAATAAACAAAGAAATGACTGATCATGACGTTCATGAATTCAAGTTACAATTCAAGTGCCCAGAGATGAATGGGTACAAAGAGATAATTTACATCTTAAATGGTGAAAATTTGATGGAAACATGATTTTTTTCCCCTCTGGTGTTTTTACAAACGATAACATGAATAAAAACAATAATTGCAGTTCGCTCAAATGACTAAGGTGATTACATAATAAATGTGACAATCTTAGATATGGCTCTATAATGTGATAATGGATCACAACAATCATATTTCGTCATTAAACGGTCAGGATGCTAATGTAAAGAATCTACCACCCTGCTCTTTCTGAAGGCAACCCATCACAAACACAAAGACTGAAATTTGGTTCAAAGTAAAAACACTTCAAACTTCTCAGGCAACTCCATATTGGTAGTCTCGTCAGATATAGCCTGCTCTAGCGTTGCTCTGCTTACTGACAAGCCTCTGACAGTATCTACTTGTTAATGCTGCTTGAAGCTGTAAACATTTTAAGGCAGCAGGGGCTGTCCATACCTCCAGTAATTGGTCTCCATACTCTAGTCCTGCCTGGTGGGCGATGCTTCCTCCAGTAACTTTAGAGACAAAAATCCCTCCATTCTCCCCACTGACAATGGAAATGCCCAGAGGCTCTGCACCTTTGTGCACTATGACATTGCGTGGTTCCTCCAAGTAAGGCCTGTTGGGAAAAAGAATTGCACATGAATGAAAGTGTCAAAAAGGAGTTAATGAATACCCCACAGGAACAGTTTGGGAGGTAAAACTGAGATGAGGAATTAGGTTTCCACAGTGGTGCTGAACTTATTTACAGCTCTGGAGAGTGGCTGCCTCTACAGTAACAACAGGAGTATTTGGGCCAGATCACAAACATGATTAATACAGTAACCTTAATTGGAAAAAGGTGTGTTTACAGGCATGTTGAAGCCTCAGATTAATTTTTCTCCCCAGGCCTGTAAATGCATCATCTGTCCAGAGTGTTCACACCTGACTCACAACAGAAACTGGTGGGACTTTGGGATACAAAAATTGTGAAAGCACAAGCAAGCGAAATCTCTTCATATGAAGGAGATTTATGTGATGCTTTCGTGTCTTCATAACAAACTAGCTTTAGACATGTCAGACAGTTTCGTGGAGGAAGATAAGAGGAATGGATTAGCAGCCAGAGACAGGAGTAAACAGAGTGGTGGTGTACAAACCATGACCATGACCCTGAAGCTCATGGCTGAATAATACCATTGCATAACACAGATACTGCAGAGAAAAGGGTGTCTCGGCTCAAGACCAAAATATACACATGCACGCTGACCATGTCGTCATTATAAGGCATGGACACTGCATGCAATATCGGAGGTCTCGGTGGGCTTCTCGACATGGGGTGAAACGGTAAAAACAGCTCAAATACAGCTCGACTGGCTCATCCTTTTCTATGCTATAGAGGCTGCAGCATGCATAAACACGTCCTCTAAAAAGGAATACCTCACTTTTGGGTGTGTGGAAAAACAATCACAAAGATGCTCTTGCATTATATATAAAATGCATATAAACTTTTTTTTTTTAACCCATCCATATGATCTAATTAACAGCACTAAAGCAAATGAACAGCTTGAAATCTTTGGGGAAAGGGGGCATTCCCTCATCTGTAGAACTGTCAAAGCCGACAAACCTGAGGCTCCTGAGAGAGGAGAACCTCGGCCTTGCAGCCAGAGGAATCCTTAGAAAAGATCGGTTACGGTAAAGAGATCTGGAAGCGGAAGGTACAGAGAGGCGGGAGGAAGATAAAGGGCAGAATGGAAGACAGAAATCAAACAGACGTGTCAAACTACAAAGATATGTTGGCGGTAGTAAAAATAAAAATTCACACATACTGGCAGATCACTACTGCATTTGGAAACAACCAGAGAAATAAAATTATGAAAAGACTTTTAATAGGATTCCAATCTGAATTTCAATGAGGATTGTACAACCCTGACAATGATAGACCTGTTGCCTGGCAACACCTTCAGATACAGCCTAGAGCATCCCTAAGGGCAGAGGAAGGCAATGTGGTACCCAGCTCTGAAGTGATCCATATAATCGCGGGTTTCACCGTTCACCCATTATCTACCACATCTCTGTCATCGAACAAAGGCTGCATCTATCACAAACACTAGGGCTGTCCCAGAATCAGAATTACGTCAGATGAATCAGTTTTTGTTTCTTGATGTGAAGCATCAATCATTTGGTCCTCTATTCTTTAGAAAATCCTCTAGTCAGGGTTTCATTGAGGATTCTGGCTTTCACAGATAAATAAAGCAGAGTCATGGGAGCAGATTTTTCAGCATTTCGAATGAATACAGCCCTGTCACGACCACCTCTAATCACAAACAAAAGACACCCCCCATTAACTCAATTAAGATCTGTAGCGCTTTGGTATTCTGAAGTGTTTCTGTGCTCCTTGAGTTTGCCTTTGGACACATACATGACTGTTTCTGACAGGTGCACCCCCCAGCCCAACTCCCCACCTGTCACCGTTTCTGTAGAGCAGCTTAGTGCCAGTAATGACAGCGTGGTCAGGATTCATCTTCCTGACTCACCACACTTATTTACAGTTCTCTCATCACCTCCTTTTCGGAATTCCTCATGCGATCCCTGTGCATTTTGTTCCATTTACCGTGATACTGTTCTGCACAACAGACTGATGGACGAAACAAGACAATGAACACTCAACTTGAAGACTCTGCGTTGACTGAGGAAGGCCCTCACCAAGCACCAGTCACCATCATATCATTGTTAATCCATACAGCAGAAGCAGAACACATCAATTTCCAACTTCTCTAGGTGAATAAACAAGCCATCCTTTGTGTTAGTCATACAAGACTGCAGACATTCTGAAAAGTCAATTTGTGTTAGATTCCTCCAAGCTTTCCCAGTGCTTTTTTTAGTTATCTTTTTTATTTTTATTTTTTTTACACAGAACTCTCTGCCATACCTGTCTTTTCTGCGCTCCCCTATTGGCACAGGGCTGACTGAGATCCGTGGTAACGTGGAGATGGAGCCTTGCGATTGGCTGCTAGCAAACGAGGATGTTTCCAGATTGAGTGGTGATTGTGGAGGTGTGATGAGACTCGGGCTGCTGCACTCTGAATGAGAGAGGGAGCCTGAGTTAAGGGGTGGAAGAGGAGGAATAGAAAGAGACACAATAAGGGTGTGTGTACGGTCTAAATTAACATCTCACATAGAACTCCACTGTTTGAGAGTAAACTAAAATGTGATGCTAAATGCACCTTTCTACGCAACTGCCTGTGAAACATCTCACTTGTCGTCCCACGTCCACAAACATCCTGTCGCGTCACTCTTGAGAAGGGTGTTTTTATCTGCATGGTATGTCAGCACATTGTTGGTGCTGACGGGCCATCTCTGTTGCGTTTAGTAAATGGTTTCATAGTAAATACCATTTGAGGAACCTCCCTGTGAGAATTAGACATTTGTTTCACAGTTGGCTGGTTTTTAAAAAAAAAAAAAAATATATATATATATCTATATCTAAGAAAGTGATGTGGTTACTTCAATATTGTCAAATCCAGAGCACATTTGCACCCGGATACTGTTGGAAAAAAGCTTTAATAAGTCTGCAGTGGAAACAACTACCAAACTATGACATTTTTCTGAACCTTAAGGAAACATCAGGTTTGCACACTGCTCTTACTAAGAAAAAAAAAACAAACAAACAAAAAAAAAGAGTTTTGAGTATCTTTATGAGAGTTCCAACTGAATTGATAAAGTTCTATGTGGAAAGCAGTAAAATGTAATGGGTTCTCACCCATACCTTATCAATTCAGCATTACTAGACCAAATTTAGAGAGTATAAGGAAAAACTTAGTAGTAGTTTCTGCTCTGACATGCAAAGCAGGGTTCCTATATATTTCTACAAGTTAAATTTTAGACTAAGACCTTTGTATGACTACTTAGATCAGAATTTTATGCACATTTTGCAGCCCATTTCACAGAAATACTGGCAAGTATTTAAGTAGTAGTTAAAATGGCGCTGTACTCCGGACGCTCCGCAGCACTGTTTATTTTTTCATTTTTATTTACCTGTTTATCTATTTATGCTTATTTTATGCCTTTTTAGATGTTTATACTTTGATGGGTGTGTATTTTTGCAACAGTGTCGGGTACTCCTCTTGTGTGCTTACAGTGCTGTGTTTGTGTGTGTGACGGAGAACTCAATTTCCCTGGTGGACCTCCAACAGGGATTAGTAAAGTAACCTACCTACCTATCTATCTAAAAATTCTTGAATCCAAGAATTTAGGAAAACTTATTTGTTTACATCAGCAGAGACTGAATACTGCATACATTCTGTACAGAGAACTGAATGTTTTTTAATCATTTTTCACTGGAGGCTGCAAAGCTAGTGATACTTGGTTCCCATTTTCAATGCAAATTGTTGAGTTGGAACAAGTGGAACCCACTAGACTAGTGTTACTTTCTTTGCAGCTTGGAGATTTAAACACCATACAATGAACAAGTTTATGGCAGCATAACTTAAGAGCTACCATATCAAACTTAAGACCTTTTGAAGACTTTTTTTTAAAAGATGTTGCATAGAGAGTTGTAAATTCAAGACTTTTAAGACACAGCAGGAACCCTAGCTAAGGGTGTGTCTGCTGAAGGCATTGGAATCACACCTAATCATGGCAAAAGATGCCAAGTGTCAAACAACAGGACCATCTGAAAAATGCATCTGTTTCACAGCCTTATTGGACTTTACATGACAGAGCCATCAGAGCCAGAGTCTGATCGCACTAAAGGATAAACCTTATTCATTCAAGTTTTTCTTCTGTTTATGCAAGTTAGTACTATGAATTATTTAATAGCAGAGCTAAAAAAAAAAAAAAAGCTCATCAATACACAACCTGAAATATAACACATTTTGGCCCTTTACCACAGATTCTGTTCATCTGTAGAGTCAAACTATCAGCTGTCCTCTATACTCACCAGTTTCTTTTTATGACTTGTGTAATATTTTCAGTGGTTACTTTCAGGGTCGAAAGTTCCTGAAGAAATAAATCTATGAATTTCCTTTACGTGAACTTTAAGTTGTTGAAAAGCTCACTTTGATGATTTGCACCAAAAACCTGCTCAGGTGAAATCCATCTGGACTTTGGAAACCTTCAGTTAAATAAAGAGTGATCTAAGGACTAAGGATTTGTCAGTCTTGCTGTTGGAGTATGTTTTTACTTGTGAACACGGTACCTCTGTCCGACCCCAGCATGGAGCGTGGGTAGCGGGGAGTGGAAGGGATTTTGATCCTCTCTGTGCGGTACTGGACATTATTGGAAGAACCTGGCACGGGAACAGATGACACACAAGTGAATGCTGTGACGAGATAAGGAAAAACAGACACGGACACTGCGTCTGTGACCTTTATGTGCGTGTGCGTGCATGCGTGGTATGTCAGACTGACCGAGTCTTGCGCTGGAGGGCAGTGAATTTGTACCGTGTGACGCTCTGCTACTGCGTGACGATGACGAGGACTCCGAGAAGTCGCCTGCACGTTTCTGCTGGCTCAGGTCCAGGCTCAGACGACCCTGGTGCTGTGGGCTGCAGAGAGGAAAATAAAGCCTTAGTGAAACCCACATATTCAAGCAAGGAGCTAGTTCTATAACGATACTGCCAAAGTGTCAGTTTAATTGTAACTTAATTTTATTCATTCATCTTCTATACCCGCTTTATCCTCACTAGGGTCACAGGGGTCGCATGGGGCCTATCCCAGCTACTTAAGGGCGAAGGCGG
>JAQQZY010000008.1:27805166-27817613 GCA_030068375.1 Ostorhinchus rueppellii
TGCGGACCGGATTTTAGGGAAACCACAGCAAAAAATGGAATGGATTGTCTAAATCGGCGCACTGAAAAACCCGGATCGGATTTATTTAATTTTTTTTTTTAATGGATCGGGAGTCTGGATCACAATTTTTCCGTGCCGGCCGATCTGATAGGTATTTTTGCTAATAACGGCGGCCGATCCGATCGGGACAAGCCTAGTAATTGATGGGTTGCACTAAATTAAAAATTCACATTCATGTGGGGAGTAACTTCATTTATATTCCATTTGCAGATTTAACCATTTTTGTTTGTTCTTTTTTCACATCTGATCGACATCAGACCAAATCCAGATCAAAAACAATTATGTTTAGAATCAGAATACTTTATTAATCCCAGAGGGAAATTATTGGGCATTACAGTCACTTCAGTCAAGCCTCACAAAAGATAGCAGGAAAGACATTATCAGGAGAACAAAAAAGAAAAAATATATATATTTTTTTATTGTATTGATGTCCTTCCTATACACACCCACACACACACACACACATATGCGCGCAATATCAATATTAAAACAGTATTAAGACATAAAATTTGACCAGCAATTTGTACAATATTTGCTAGACATACATTATTAATATGATAATTTAAAAAATATACATAAGCATAAATAAATGAAGGTTGTAATCAATAAATATAGTTGTGTGTAATTATAATTATGAGGTTATAAAGGTGGCTCAAATCTGAATCACATCGTTTCAGACAAGCTAAAGACTAAGTTTCTAATTTGTGAAACTTTTTTTGGGTGAAAACTTTAAAACAGAATATTTGAAATCTGGACTACATTACTCTAGAGAGGATAAAAGTTACTTTAAGTACAGTTTCTGATTTGTGTAACATGTATACTTTCTGTAAAAACACAAAAAGGCATAGTTCACTTTTTTGATTCGTTAGGTTAACATCAGCTTATTAATCATCACAACAGGCCCTGTCAGAAGTGGCAGAGACAATTTAACACATTTTTGAAACATGATCAAGAAAAGCAAAGGTAAAACCCAAGGAGTAACCTGGTGTGTGTGTGCTGGTGACAAATCTGGGATGCGACAGATGGACAGTTGCTGGTATGAACACGATGGCTGCGTACGGTGTACACCGGGTTCCTCATCACGGCCGTCACAGCAGGGCAAGGAGCAAGACCCCGGTGGGCTGAATCTGACAGAGCATAGACACGCCGCCATGTTAGAGATGGAGAAACTGGAGTTATTCAGAAAACATGCTAGAGTGTAGTCTAGTAAGAAACTGACTTGGAGGTAGGGTGCCATTGTAGACTGTGGGTACAAAGCCCACACTGTGCCTATGAGATCGGCTGGGGGAAGAGCGCAACAGGTCCCTGGGTTCTGGTGAATGCTCATCATTGGAGTAGCTCTGTAAAGAATGACAGAAGGGAATGCCAACAGGTGTCCCTACTGGGTAACAAAACACGGTTCCCATCTCTGGGAAATATACCCTATCTTTGGCTGGAGATGCGTTCCATATGAAACAAATGACAGCATGAGCACTGCAGTACAGTAAAATGAACGTTTCATCCCCACTGTGCTTCCCTGTGTGCTCCGGGGCCTGAGGAAAGCAGCCAGGCATGGGCTGTCGGAGCCTCAGGTACTGACTCAGCTTCTCAGCTGGGCAACTGTACCAGTGCAGAGGCATCAATCACCCCGATGCACTAGCTATGAGGCAGGTCCCAGAGGCAGAACTCTGACAAGGCTGTAAATTCTATTACAAAATGGATGCTTTGGCCCACTGGGATGATTTGAGATGTTGAACCCATTCTGAATTCAAACACTTCTTCTATGTATCATGTCATCATCATTTTATTAGACAAGTGTCTGATCAAACTAGACTCACCTGGCACTGAGAGCAGTCAGAAGAACATTCTGTATTACTGGCAACTCAAAACCCTGTGTCATAAACGTACACCATAAACTTCAAGAACTGTGACCCATTGTATCAGCTGAGCAGAACTTCTCTCTTTACTTGGGCTGTATAGTCTGCACCAAATGATATGTTCAATTTAAATCTAGGTCTTTTCCCTCCCTTTGACCAACAAATGAAAAGCCGTATTCAATACACTTAATGCAGTGTTCATTAAGATAATGAAGGCTAATGGCATAAAAAAAAGGAGTAATGTTAAATTACTAAACAACAAAACATGTAAATTAGGACAAAGCATTTTAACTATGTACCAAGGCTGCAACCTTAACCTGCAGCTCGTGCAAAATATGTGACCCGGAGTGATGAAACCGTAAAACAAAAATATGCGGTAGTATAATGGTTAGAATGGTTTTAACTGGAAGATGAAATTGCCCAGTAATCATAAACATACACATTACCATTCTTAAAGTTATAAATTAGTAGCTGTTGATTAGAAACCTGTCTGATGCTATATCTTTACATGACAGTATAATGTTTAAAATCAAATGTAGTTAACTTTGCTACACCAAATGCAAAGCTATGTTGAAGTTAGATGGTGTACAGTTACAGGTGTAATCCACTGAGAAAATATGACGCAGATACAAAACCAGTAGATTATTTACTCCTCCACACACTCCAACGTATCCCACATTTAAAAGCAAAGAACCACATCTAAGGACTTCAGGCGTACTAAGGAAGAAAATAAACTCTGTCCTCAGAAAATGCATTCAAACTAGGCTTTGTGTGAAATAATGCATCTCAGGTGCAATGCAGTACTGGTTCTGAAACTGGCTCACCTGGAAAGTGGGAAGAGTGATGGTCTGTGGAGTCATCCTCCGTCGGAGGGCGGGGGCAGATTTGGGACGCGGCCTCTTTACCTCTGGCTCCTCTCCTCTGGTTCGGCCAATATCCTCATCACATGATTTCCTTGAGGTCAGGACCTTGCCCTCGAGGAAATAGTGGTTTCCATTCCTGTCCCTTTCCCTCTCGCTCCTCTCTTTGCCCTCTCCTGCTGCCATGGAGATAGCGGCCTCTCCTTTACCATCTGAGGTGATCGTGCAGTCGGAGGCTGAACTGCTTTGATGTTTGTGTTTGAACTTAAAGGAGTCGCTGCGCGTGGGAGGTGTCGGTGGTGTTGGGGTGGATGAGGAGGACAGGGACTCTGTTTTGGAAGGCTGCGGGGAATGGGAAGCTGCGGCGGCGGCGACAGCTGCAATCTGACTAGCCGCCATGTACTCCATCTTAGACGTGGGTGTTTCGGGGCGTTTGAAAGTGTCCGGGTCAAAGATGGACTTCCTCTGCTTGGGTGATTTATAGATGGAGAGCTGGGCTGCCGCTGTGACTTGACCCGTGTTGTCTGGTGCTACCGACATACCTCCCACCATCATCTTGGGCCACGTGCCTCCGCTGTGCTTCTTCTCCAGCGCCGTCTCCATTGCTATGCAGTCTGTGGCAGAGACAGGGTCATAGGGCAAGGAGGAAGGTGTCTTATTGTACGGGCAGCACTCCTGGAAGGCACTTGGGCCGTAGCGACCAGTGCCGAGGTCAGAGGCCGGCCGAAGGCTGGTGGCGTGGAGGGAACCTGTGGAGAACGGCTTAGTGAGGTCTCCGTAAAGTCCAACCTCGTCAGATTCGCCTCGGACCTTCCTCCTCTCCCCAGATATGCTGCTTGTGCTGGTGCTCCCGACATCTGGGCAGTAGATATCGGTCTGCGTCGAGCTGTTGTGTTTGAGGTTGCGACTGTTTCTCGAGTGAATCTCTGACAGGTGAAGGCGGCCGTTGGACTTCTCTGAGGAGTCGCGCAGGCTCTCAAAGATATTTTGGCCTGATGTGCTGTGAGGGAAAAACTGTGAAGGGTGAAGAATAGGATTAGATCAAATCAATTCAGATTTAGACTCTTTTGTCTTCCCTTTTTGAACAACCACCAACCCTTCCGGCCTTTTTCCCCCCTTTTAACCTCCCCCAGGCTAATGGACAGTGCAATACTTACCCTAAGTGCAATAATCACAACACATGCAACTTGTTTGAATATATCCCATGCTGCCTGTATATATCCTTATTTGTTGAACACATCATCTGTAGTATAGAGTTAGCTTTTTGTATATTTCTGCAGTTTTTGTATTACTTTAGTAGTATAGGTATATTTCATATTTTATCTTTAGCTTTCATATATTGCTTATATTTTTCAGTATTTTGTGTAATATTTTACACAGTCCTTTGTTTGCACCAATTGTTTTTGCTGCTGAACAAATGCTCATTTATCCTGCGACAGTGAGAATAAAGATCTATTCTGAACAACGGTTTGCCGATTCAAACGCAAGGGTGAAAAAAACCTGACTTAGAAAACAAAGAAAAAAATCGGTGGGTGTTCTAGATTCTTCTGATTTGCGTATTTATATCAAATATTTCCAACAATGATAACAAATCTCTTATCAATACACTGTAATGGTCCGTGTTTGTTTAATGTTACTTTCTTTAGAAGACGCAATGTTGATAAAGATCAGTAAATGTGATGCGAATGACCTGTAAGCCAATTCAGTGAGTTACTTCTTATTGAAAGCCTGTTTGGTGTTAGTGTGAAAGGTAATAATGGAAGTGGTGGATCCAGAATGCAGAAAAGCCGACGTCTTGTTATCGCAGTAGAAATTGCATACCGTGCATTTAGCCAGTGTTTCTAATGCAGTAACTTCAGCAGAACATAGGAACCTTTGAAGAACTCAGTACATTTCCACCACAGGGACCTTTATTTTACACCTGAACACATCCCTATTCTGGTGGGAGGGTTTCTGAGTTTAATTCACAGCTGTATTTACACTTTTTCAGATTGCTAGAGCACACATCCATGGAGTTACAGAAGAAAGCAAAAAGAACATTGGGGTTTCAGCCTAACTGAGCATTTAGTTAGGATTTATTATAAAGTCACAAATCAAGGAAGTATTGTCCTTAATGGGCCCTAGTTTTTAGACTACATTGGAAATGTGAGCAACAAATGTGGCTAAAAGTTCCAGGTACTTTTCTTTAGTTAAAACTACAGCAGATGAATAGGTACAGAATGTAGGGCAAGCAAGATAGAAAGACAGCTTTGAAGATTTCCGACACAAGTAAAGTACAAAAGCGCCTCAGAGAGTGAAATGACGGTGGCCCACCTTCATGAGAGAGAGACTAAGAGAGTCCCTGCAGCTCCTCAACAGAGCCTCACACTCCGTTACAGATTTATTATCCAGAGCGATGCCATTTATCTGGGGAGTAAATGAAGACACTGAAAATAAGGACAGGTCCTTCAACGGTACAGCAGTGGATAGTCATTTTTAGTTCGCTCTGTGGCATGTGTGGGTGCATCTGTGGTGGCGGCCGTTACAGTAGATGCTCATCTGCAGACACATACAGGTGACACAACATGCGAACGCCCGAGGCCTGAGATGCGTTTTAATGCTGCAGCGGGGGAAACCGCCTAAAAATCTAGGGCAGCACATTTCAATCTCAAGAACCCTCACACAGCAATCCACACTCTTCTATCAGAAAAGGATCGCCAAGAGGAAATAGTCAAATATATTAGCGGTTAGAGATTTTTTTTCGTTTTTTTTTTTAAATAAAGACTGCAGAATGGGTGATAAACTATCCCGGAGATTCATCATAAAATAAGGTCAGATGAAAAACTTCCTGCTTTAACAACTCTGACACAAATGAAGCATTCATCTTTTAGGCATGAGCTTCACCCTCATGCATTCACTTGCGTCCTATGTATATTTAATTGCGGATTCAGCACTCCCTCTTTTGCAAACACAATTAAGCATTTAATAAGTTACATATAACCTGATACACGACTGAGATTAGCATCTACAAGGGCATGATAAAACACGATACACTTCCATGATTAAGATCTCTTAACGCTTCAACTGTACTAACCATTGCTAATTGTGGTTGCGACCGAGCTATCATCTGGTATATCAGTTCTCCTCGCTACATGGATGAGACAGTCAAACGTGAACAGGGGCTCTTCTGAGTGCTCGTACAGGGTTTATGTGTGTAAAGTTAAGCCAACAGGAGGGTTAAAAGCTCGGTTGTTACCTGAATGTTAGAATTAAAGCGAGTCCCATTTGTAGACATGTCTCTTCTAGTCTATTTTAAGTGAGCTGCAGCTGAGTGTCAAATGTGAACACTCCATCTAACCCCCTCCGGAGCTGTGAATTTGGAGGATTTACTGAAACGGAGACTATTTTTTTTCCCCTCTTGAGAAAATCTCGTCTAATCTTAGTTTGGAGTGTGGACGGTAGAGCGGGGACAATGCCTGGATTAGAAAATCAAAAGAATCTGTGCAAACTGTAGTGAGGTGGACGTGCAGGAAGGCGGTATGAAATGACTCACGGCGATCAGTCTGTCTCCGACTGTCAGAGAACCTTCCCTGGCTGCTGGGCTGCCCTGGACGATAGCAGTAACAAACACCCCGCTCTCCAAACCAATACCACTGTCTGAGAACCACAGAGGATCACATAAGCAAAAGGTAAACACGGTAAGCACTAAAACATAATGTTAGAGTGATGTTATTGCATGTTACAGGACATACTGTACAGAATGAAGAAATAAAACAGCTGGATGGCTACATAGCTCACAAATCTGTCTTGTTATATAGTCGTCTGTATAGTTCAATACTGATGTTTGTTGTATAGGAAGTAGTGAATGAGTGAATAAGGGAGTGAACTAGGACTAGAGCTGCACAATGTGATGAAAAATTGTGATTTTAGTCTCAAGATGTAGAAGTAGAAGTTCTTTATTGTCACTAAACAAGTACAGTGAGATGTAGTTTAGAACAGCCCACAGATGCACAGATAGTAGTGAAGAAGATAATGAAATAAGAGAATGAGTAAGTGATCAATATATACAATACACAATTCTAGTGTGGAACAACATATACAATCTCCAAAGCAAATATGCAGTATACAGGTCAGCAAGTGCAAGTAGTGTGTACAGGTAGGCTATGGTGTCAAGGAAAATGTTTTTCCAAACAAATTCAAAAATATTAACCTAAATTAGCATAATAAACACCTAAAGTTTAAAAACGACAAATAATTTAACCTTTTGCTTTGTATATTTTGCATAGTAACTGTCTTTGCTCAGTATCATCAAGTTAAAAATATCACCTGACATTATAGATGGTATATATTATTTCCTGTTTTTTCCTGTAAATAGACAGCCCATTTTGCTCATAATTGCACAGGTTCATATTTCCATTATGATCTTGGTACAACTTCTGTTTTGGTTTTTTTTTTCTTACTTTTTATAACCTAGCTAACTACCAAGAAAGTTAAACAAAAAGCCTCTTTAACCCCAGGAGATAGAGGCAACCATTAGTTCACACAAGAGACGTGATAATAGTCAGTAATAATGAAAAGAATATGGCAAAATAAATGATAATGAATAATTTCATGATAATAAAGAACACACAATATGAGATCAACTAAATGACAGAACAGTTACAGCATAATAATTGTAACATAAGAACAATGAAATAATAATGGGAAAAAAACTGCATCATTGAGCAGTGTAATGTACCTTTGTGACCCATGAGGTTGATGTGAACAGGAGTGACAAGCCGTCCACCCAGAGACTTTCTCCTTCGTACCACCATGTTGATTAATCCTCCACCATTAAGCACAGCCTTCACCACCTGCTTCCTGTCTTTATTGGTGAGGTCGATGTCATTAATCTTCAGCAACCAATCGTTCACTCTGGAAAACACAAAACACGACTAAATGAAGTCTGCCACTCTGGAAAAAGGCAGCGCCCGTACCCTGTGGCAGAACCTACCTCAGCCTTCCATCTGCAATACTTCCTTTGTCTACCCTTGTAACAAATATTCCACAATCTCCTGGTAAATATGGATCATTTACCCCCTCAGCAATATCAAACCCAAGTGCCTTCAAATCCATGTCATCCTGTAAAGTAAACAGAGGTAAAAGAAATGCCAAACGTCAACAAATGCACTCATTTTAACATAACATTTTTTTTCAATATAAGAAGGAGGAAAATATGAGGAGCCTGGCATGTCACTAAATCACTGTCAGGGATAAAAGCTAAGCTCTGCTCTTACCCTGTCTTTCTCAAACTCCACCACCTCCGTCTCCCACTCCAGGGAGTCTGTGTCGATGGCTGAGTCGTGAGAGCTGTGGGCCATTAGCTGACAGAACCGGGCCTCCTTCTCCAGTTGGCTCTCCATCTTCTCCCTTAACAAAGGAAGACATCGCACACAGAGTCAGAGGTCAGTCACTTCAGAACGGTTGGATGGGACAACAGAAAGAAAGGGGGAAAAAAAAAAAAAAAAAAATCAGGCACACGCTTGAGGAGATTTTGAAGAGATTTTGTGAGCAAGAGCTTTAAAAAAAAAAAAAAAAAACCACACTCGACTCTTTGAAAAGAAATTGCAGCATGTGTCATCAGTGTGGAGAGTTCAGCCTGAATAATAAATAAGATGTACGAGCTGAGAAAGTTATGGTTGTTTTTCTTACTTAAAGTGGTTCATAAATGCTTTCTGACAGTGATAAAGACCTGCGCTTTGTGTTTAGGAAATCTCGTTTATATTTACTCATAAGGAGACTATAAGTAGAATGCACACAATGGCCCTGTCACCAAGATATATGATGTCCTATTGAGGAATGCCTCAAGGGCAGCCATGACATTAAAGCCCCAATTTTACACTGTTCTTTCCAGAGAAAGAGGAGGAAACTCTCAAAGTCACTGCATACTGTAGTCTATATACAGCACACCACCTTTAGAATGACTGTCGTACGCAGCTTGGCCAGCAGAGGGTGACTTTACACCTAAAATGAAGTTTGCAGAAAGGAAGACGGAGGCAGAGAGGAGAAAAGTCTGTGTCCAAATCACTGACGCTTTTTGGGATTACACTTTTAATCTGACCGTGTGGAAATGGTTCCAGCCAACAACTCAGCTTCATGATGTCCCCAACGGCAGAATATTACAGCTTACACCCAGCCACACACCAAGTACAGCAGCTTATAGACACAGAGCAGTACGAAACACCAACTTAGCTGAATACATGCAGAGGGTTTTTTTGGCACTAATGAAGTGGCATTTTCCTAGTTGGTTACATGAATCCTAACATTTTTCAAGTCATTTCACCATGACTGAGCAGGGAGGTTTTTCTTGGTCACCACAGTTTAGTAAGACACCGTGTACAATATACATAAAAGCTAAGAATAAGACGCATCGTTTAGATGTGCGTTAACATTTAGTGTCTGGACATTTGACCTTCGACCCCACTGTCAGTGACCCTAAGGTGAACTGGTGTCACTTTGGTGGCTGAGGAAGAAGGGTGAGGAAAAATAGTTCAGACGGCACTTTGCTATTTTAGAATCGGGAGAGATGATGTATTAAAGACAAACAGCAGAACTGTGTAAAATGCGAAGAACAGTTGTGGGAACTCTCAGAGCACATGTGCCACAACTGTCTTTAGTTGGTGACAGAAATCTGGTTTCTCTCCAGGACCCAAACCTAGAAAAATACACAACAAATTGACTTTGCATATACATTTTTGACTGACTTTTGCAACGTAAATCACCTAAAGAAGTAATTCGGGCTAGAATGTTGGAACATTAGGTTTATTTCCACTACACTGGTCCTGGGACTTTTTGGAGGGGGAAGGTACTTTTTTTTTTGACTGGGTCGCGAGTTGTCCTGGTCCTCTCAGGCATCGTGTCTCCATTACAGTAATGACCCTGTAAGAACCTAGCAACGACATCGTCATACCGCGTCCATTTCTGTAGTAACGCCACTAACAGAAAGCGCCGAAACAAAGCAGCAGCGGCCCAGTCAGTAAAGACACGTACATACCGTGAAGTTCCTGTCAAACAGCCCAGAAGTTCCAGTAGTGGAAACACGCCTATTCATCGCAGCTACAACTATCAAGCAATATTAGCTATCTACCAAGACAGTAGTCGCCAGCAAAATCCACTGTCAACGTGCATAAATGAACACAATTCATGGAGTTTTCCCCATTACTGAGGAAAACACTGCCTTATTTGAACACTTCTCAGTTTGAAGCCTTCTTTTGCGAGTACCTCTCCACACAATGCAAATTTAGCTCCTTTTCATTTTGATGTAGCTACAGTTGAGATGGAGGAAGTGGCATCAGTGTAACATGAAGGAGGTTTTGAGGTCAACATTTACCAAAGAAAAGATGTACAGATGTGCACACAACTGTAAAAAAAAAAAAGAAAAAAAAAAAAGAAAAATAACGCTCGTCTTCTATTTTAATTAGAAAAACAATGCATCATATCCTCACATTGTTTTGCATTTATCTCTACAAAATGGGAAAACAGGACTGTGACATATTTTGGGCTTCTTATCTTTTGGAAGTAGTTCCTCTCATTTCGATTCATGTTTGACTGGATGGATATTCAAGTGTAGGTTGTTGAAAATATTTTATTATAATTTATTCAGTGGGTATAATCTGTTCATCATTTGTTTATTTCTATAAGTGGAAAGACATAAGAGCTGCATAGTTAAAATGGTTCTACACATAAGATGCTTCCTGTGACCCTCTCAAGGATTAGCCAGCGCAGAAAATGAATGAATGAATAAATAAATATGGGATGGTTATCACAAGTCATCGTCACTACACTGAACAAAGTCGTAGACCGACTTTAAACATGTTGAATACTCACTTCAACTCTTTCAGTTCTCGCAGTGCATCGTTCTTCTGCTTCCTCATATCGTCTAAATTCCTCAGGGCATCGGCTAGATCACTTACAGCCCGGTCCCGTTCCCTTCGCAAGTTATCGCACAGAGTCCTGAGGAAAGGAGACAAAAGAATTAAATGAGAATTTAGTAAAGGAAGATAGCACATTCCCTACAGCAGACGAGTGTAGATGTCGTAAGCTGTACTGGAAAGTGTGTAAAACCCGTCCACACTGACCGTATGCTCTCCCTCTCCGCCACTATTTTGTCCCTCTCTTGGAAGGCCCAGTCTCTCCGACATTTCGCCACCTCTGCTTCCTGTGTGGCCTCCTTCAGCTCCTGCGACATGGCCTCATACTGTTTCCTCAGCATCTCAATCTCCTTGTTGGCTCGCTCCATGTCCAGGGTGGCCGAGTCTTGTTTCTAACAGTGGATACGCATAAATAAGATTATCGAGTCAGATAGTGTATCCTGAATGCTGGGAGGAAAAAAAAAAACATGTCAAGTTTCAAGCAAGTTCCACCTGTATTGAAATTCTAAATCTCGTGGACCGGTGGAGGTGTGGCTTAAATCCTCTTAAGGGTCATTCCACTGACAAACTGTAATCCACTGATTGACAACTTACTGGAGCCACTAAGCTCTTTATCATGCACATGACCTTTGACCTTCTGCTCTCAAATCGAAGGTATGGTGGGGACAGTGGACTGATGCACATGCACATTACCTGTCTGGCCTGATAGTACTCCCGCAGCAGCTGATCCCTTTGAATGATGGCCTCCGTCCTCTCCTTACGGGCCACGTCCCTCTCCTCCCGGACCGTCTCGATGTCCTTGCAGGCCTGGCTCAGCTCCTTCTGGGCCTCGGCCTTGTCCTTCACCTCATGGCAGTATTTCTCCAGCAGCTCGTTCCTTTCGCAGATGGCCCTGTCTCGGTCCACCAGTGACGAGTTCAACTCCTGTCACGGAACAAAGAAGCCAAAATAGAATTAGGGCATTTCAACACTGTGAGTGATTAATGTGATGTGAAAACAAATATTTGAGCTGGCAAAAGTGATCTCATCCAGTTATGAGACCCTTTTGTCTGTCAACCAAATGTTCAAAAATATTCCGAGGTGGTGGAGATGAACTATTTTTGTGCAGTGTCCTGGGTGAAAACGGCCTTTGATCTGCTGACTGACAAGTAGAAGTGGCCCAATTCATGAACACACTCAGTAACCAGACAGGAGCATATTATATTCTCACAGAGGCAACACTTTAAACTCAAAGAGATTTACAGCCTTTGAAAGAAAGTTCTGTAGGATTATCAGTCTGCTCTTCAACTACCAGTTAGACTTTAACTTTTTAGCCATCTCCAGAGGACTGACAGTATTACTCAGTCCACCACTTTGGTCAAAACTTTAGTAAGAGTTAAAAACATGACACCGATTGACTTTCATACCAGCTGATGTGTTGTTAAAAATATCTTTACTTTGAGGGTTTTTTTTTAATGTACATTATACAAGTCTCCTTTAATGGACTCTGTATGGTGGATTATGTAACCTTAAATGAAACCAAGCCGTTCCTCCAGGGTGTTGTGATTGTAATAGTCAGTGAAGACGAGTTGAAAACAGCAGGTTTTCTGTAAATTTGACCAAGTATCCTGCAAGCGTCCTGTCAGGTTCACCAACCACAGCAGTCCCCTGTGTAAAACACTGAGCCACAGATGTAAATCACCAAACTTAAAGGAATGGTGGGAGATTTTTTTTTTGGAACATTTTTTACCATATTGCTTGAAAACCTCTTCACAATCCCATTGTACCCACTGAAATAGAATG
>JAQQZY010000008.1:27828597-27845148 GCA_030068375.1 Ostorhinchus rueppellii
CCCCCCCCCCCCCCCCCCCCCCCCCCCCCCCCCCCCCCCCCCCCCCCCCCCCCCCCCCCCCCCCCCCCCCCCGCACCAGGCAGATCCCATAAATCAGAGCTGTGAAAGTAAATCCCACATTCCAGCTATGTTTTCAGATAGGTGCATGACAAAGCAGAGGTTTACTCAGCTTTGTTTGACAAAGATCTCTAGAGAAGCCATTAGGTGCAGTCATATGGAGCATGCAGTAGCTACTGACATCCATCAGGAGACACACTCCAAGGTGAGAAATATTCCAGTGGAGAGCCTGAGGTAACACTGACAAAGGCCTGTCGCTGTGATCTAAATAGGTCAGGTGAGTGCTTGCCTGACCTTAGGGCTCCGACTCCCCCCTCCCTTCATTTCTCTGCTCTCCCCTTCTGCTTTCCTTTCCAATCAAGGTCTGTGCTCAGCGTCAACAGTTGCCTCAGACAACCAGATTATGTTCTCCAGCGCATAAAGCAAGATGACACGCGTTGCCATGGTGAAGCTGGATGAGAGGAATAGTAAATTCTGCAGCGTGGTGAAAAGGAAGAGCAGAAGAGTTGGGAGGCTGGTGAAAGGAGAGCCTTATCAAAGAAAGATGCAAAGTCTGGCTTCCACCGTCGGGTGAGACTAAATTATTCAGGAGTTTGAGCAAATTCTCCCATCCGACAGTGAAAGCATTTGCCCAGATCATAAAAACGTGTATAATAATTAGAGTAGCACTTGAAATTCTGTCTGCAAGAACAGCCAGGATAATATTTACAGGACATTCAATAAGGGACCAGCATTAGCATTCCAAAAATAAGACTGTGTACTGATCTCTATTAGCTGCTGTCAGCTCTTCTCATTGTCAGTGACCGGCACTGATTCAGTCCAAATAGTCTTTGTTCTTTTTCTCCTTTTGTGTCCCCATCTTCACAGCCATTAAACTAAAGAAGCGTAAATAACAGCAATACTAATATATAGAATATAAATATGGCTGAAAACTGCCCCCTCATTTATTGTGTACTTAAGTGAGGCTGGAAGATGTGTCAGCATTAAGCCTTTTCTCTCCTCTTGGCATCCTGAGCCTATAAATCTGAATATCCTTGGCCATATTTGGCTCACAGTGTAAGGAGAATGTGGCGTTTCACATGTACAGAGATGCACGGATCACACAGTGTATATTTTTGGTTGGGTTTCACCGTCCTAAACTATCTTATCAAGGGATAAAGTAACCTAGTTTCTCACACACTTGTATATAGAGATGTGTGATACAATGAGACGATACAAGACACATCCATTGTTTCATTAAAGGCTTCATCATTGACTTCATTCTGTCACAAAACGTGCTATTTAGAGTAAGATTTTCCATCATTTGGACAATGGCTTGTAGTGTTTCACATAGTGGAGATGCAGTCGGAGGCAATACATACACAGAGGAGAGTGAACGTGAATGGGTTAACAGGGTCTGAACAGGAGATGTATGAGAGAAACATACCTAAAACAACGGGCCTGAACCCCTTTCAGGAGTAAATGGGTTATTTTATGAAATCAGACTAAAAAGATCCAGTATGAGCAAGTAGTTCTTTCATCAAAATTCAAAATATAAGGAATAATTCAATGTGGTTATCTTTTGCACTCATTTATTCAGTGGCTTTACAGAAAATGCGTTCTATTCTATACATTTCATTTGGGTGTGAAAAATCCCTTGAGATATATCAGAATATGATATTTCAATCATATCACTGAGTCCTTCATGATTCCATAGGTTATTAAAGCGTCTTTTTGTGACTGGGATTTTATTTCTTTCCTGAACAACTGTATCCAGTTAGAAAAGCTTAAAGCAATTTCTCACATCCTTAACTTCATCGCATCAAGTGTAAATTCAGTGTTATTCAAATGAATCATGAAACGGTGTAAATTCCCTCCTCCAATTCTCTCCCTGCACTCCGGGTCTTTCCATGCCGTGGGCTTAACTTCTGGGGAGGCAATGACATCAGAGGACAAGACTCTGGGCTTTAGGCCAGTGATGTCTTACTGCTGGAGTAAAGGATTGATCATCTGATTTAAGGAGTCTACACTGAGCATAAACATTAAGACATCTGACATGATGACTCTATGAGCCACGATTACTTCACCGCACGCACATCCTGACTCACAGCTCCATCCTCATGTCGGCCTGTGGTCAAACCCCTCTACTCTTTTTCAATCACTGGTCCAAAGCCTGCCATTCGGTACAACATGCAACTTTGACAGGGAGAAACATGTAGCTCAGATGCAGCCAAATAGTCATGTTGAATAAACACTGAGGCACGAACTATAAGAACAGAGAGGACATGTGCAAAGAATCAACAAAAAGCCTTCAGCTTTCAACCCTGTACACCAGCACTAATGTCTAAAAAAGCCCCTGAAGGCCAATCCAGCCTATTATCAACAAGCCATTATAGCTCTTCTCTCTGGGAAGAGCCCTGGCTCAGCATAAATGAGACATAATTTCTTTCTGAGCAGCCTGCCAGTGCCAGTGATTAGGTCAAAAACAAGAAGGTGAAAGATGTCTACAACATGTCGTGCAAATGCTCTGTTACACAGCGAGGACAAATACAAACCAGTGCTCGGCTATGTAAAAGGCTGTCTGTGTGGAATAAGCCCACTGCTGGAATTTGGACAATCTTTGTGACATTCCTTTCATTTTTAATCAGAAGAACACTGTGTTGATTCAGAGAGCATCTTTATAGTACTGCTGAGCTAATTCTGTGATTAAACTCCGCTCTCATTTTGTAAAGGTCAGCAACAGAAATGAATCCAGTACATAAGGTCACTTGAACGTTAATAAAACCTAACAGTTTGCTGCTACTACAAATTAACAGCTGTGATAAGTAGGACTTTGTACTGTGCATCATCAATGCATGATATTTCACACTGCTAGTTCCAAGCCTCAGAATCAAAAACACTTCCTTAGCAACTGTATTTCAGAGCCACCACTGTGAAGCTTCAAAACAACTTCATCAGTATCCCGTCTCTTTTCTTATCCATTCCGCAATCTCATTAGCTGTTTGTGTCCTACCCCTGGTTATGAAATGCACCGTCCAATAGCAGGGCTCTGAGGCATTGTTGGGAGGCAATGCCGATTTATTTGCCAAATGTGCACAACATGTAACATCAAAACACTGAAACTCAACATGTTCCATGACCTTTTGTTGTCCCACTTCCAATTCAGGGAAAAAAAAAAAAAAAAAAAAAAAAAAAAAAAAAGTGAAGCATCAAACACAGCACTCTGCCCTGTGCCTCCTTTCCTGGGGATTACTGGTCAAATTTTATCTGTGGACTGAAGGAGCGAATAGAATGCATAATAATGTACTCGTATAAGAAAAAGATGAGTTGACAGGTTAAGCAGGGGGTTGTGGAAAAAGCAAGCGAGCAAGCAAGAGAGAGAGCGAGAGAGTGAGAACTGTGATGGGAGAAGAAATGGGATAGTGCGAAAAGTCCAGCACAACAAAACACAACGGAGCGTAAAAATGCCTAGTAGAGGGGAATGGTAAGACAAAGAGTGAAGCCGTTATATCGAGTTATTTCCATGACTTCATGTCGCCGGTAAACATTTAGATGCTGGCATTTCCTCTACCTTGTGGGTAATTAGGTAGAGGAGGGACATGTGTAAAATAGTAATGAAGTCCTGCTCCACGGTAGAGCCCCCTGGCTGTGGTGTGTCTGTTCAGCTGTACATAAACCTGACGTCACAAGTTCCCATAAGAGTGAAGAAATACACCACTGCCATAACACTAAAACAATGACATGGGCATCGAGTAGGTAGAGCACAATAGGACTACAACACACAAACCCTTACTACCAACTGGGAACTGGATTACGTCGGTTTATTGATCAGCATTGCCGACGGCTAACTCTATAACACAGGTGTCAAACACGCAGCTCGTGGGCCAAAACCGGCCCTCCATAGGTTGGAATCCGGCCCGCAGTACGATTTTATAAAGTTCAAAAATAACACCAAAAAGAAACAGTCAAGGCTGTTGAAGTCCTTTTAGTTCAGGGGCCACATTCAGCCCAGTGTGATCCGCAGTAAAATAACAGCATAATAACCCTTTGACAAAAAAAATCTGAAAAAATTATACTTAATTTTCAGGTTAACAATATTCTGGCTGTCACTGAAAGTTTTGTGCATTTGTAGATCAGATCTGTAAGTTGTACTACTACTACCACTACTACTACTACTACTACTACTACTACTACTACTACTACTACTAATAATAATAATAATAATAATAATAATAATAATAATAATAATAAACTGACGCATAATATTGTAAACATTATTATTTTAGTTCCTAATTCGAAACTTTGAAATTTCAACGATATTATGCCTGTTACCAAAAGTTCGTGTAAAATTTGCCTGTAATGGACATTTACAAATGAAATACAAAGTTGAGGAATAATAGTGTTCAAATTGCATTTTTTCTTAAGAAATCTCATTTTTTACCCTGTTATTTTCATAATTACCTCCGCCAAGGAAGTTATGTTTTTGCCAGCGTTTGTCTGTCTGTCAGTCTGTCTGTTTGTTAGCAAGACAACTCAACAAGTTATGGACAGATTTTCATGAAATTTTCACGAATTGTCAGAAATGAGGTATCCTACACAGGACTAGATTTTGGTGCTGATCTGTACATTCAGCGCCATCTAGTGGATGAAAGTACAAACACTGCCTTGGCGGAGGTCTGCACTCTCCAAGTGCTTCTCTAGTTAAATGTTTTTTATCACACTAAAACAAAGAAAAACTCGGAGTTGTCATTATTTATAGGTTTCCATACTATTATTCTACTGGTCTGGCCAACTTGAGATGAAATTGCGCTGAATGTGGCCCCTGAACTAAAATGAGTTTGACATCCCTGCTTTATAACATCTAGACTGTGAATCATTCATTCATTCATTTTCTATACCCACTTTATCCTCACTAGGGTCACGGGGGGGGTCACATGGAGCCTATCCCAGCTACTTAAGGGCGAAGGCGGGGTACACCCTGGACAAGTCGCCAGTTCATCACAGGGCAACTGTGAATCATTGCAACACTAAGTCAGCAACTAATTTCATTATGGATTAATGAAAATTACACTGTCACTAAACTGGTAAGTCTGTAAAATGACAGAAAAAGTGTAATTGTACACACCACGGCATCAGGTTCTATTGTAAGTGGTTGGCTTATGAAGAAGAGTGGACATTTAATTCTCAAAGATATGAAATAAATACCAGTGTTAGTCAAAAGTAAAACATGTAAAACTGCATATTGGAATACTAGGCTATATAATAGGGCTGCTCGATTATGGAAAAAATCATAATCAATTATTTTGATCCATATTGAAAACATGATTATGTCTTGAATTTAGAACTGCATTTATTAAACAAAAAAAAAAAAAAAAAAAAACACTCTCCTGTTAAACAACTATATAAAAAATATCTTGTAAAACAGCCTACCAATTGTAGAAAAAGTTTCAACCCATTTTATCCATTGTACTTTATACACCATAGCTACAGCTCGAATTTGACGCTAAAAAATTTGAATGCTTATTCAGTCTGTTGATTTTATAGATTGTTAAGTATCAAGTATTAGATTTTCATTATTTTGTGAATATTAATATTTGAGTTTGAGCATTTGTGAGTTGCTTAAAAGGCTCTGTCCATGTGTTACCACAAAAATAACAATTTTTAATTTTGAAGTTACTTATAATTCAGATATTTGAGTGAAACTTTCAGAAAGTAATGATCTTTTGATACAATTTGGGTGATGCATACAATGGTACAGAGTCCTCCATGTGTTACCATATTCTCATGTCAATAAAACACAGGCTTTTCAAGATTTTACTCCAAAGTTTATTTTCAGTATAGTTGAACATATCAAAAAACATAATGTCTAAAAGGTTTTGTCCTACTTGATACCAATTTCTGTCAAGAACCGCATGTTTTGAATGTTTGCGTAAAGCTTAAAAAAAATTTACATCTGTTTCAAGTTCACATGTTACTGAGCAGTAATTTGACATTTTTCACCCAAAAATTTTATCTCCCCAAATTTTGTTATACATAATGTTAAAGTGCTTGTAAATACCTACTCAAATATGTATGATACATGCATATAAGTTACTCTGTTTACATGACAGAGACTGTTTAACATGAAATCTGTCTACGTGTTACCACTTGATTGGATCCAGTTGCATAATTTGACCATTTGCAACATACAAGTATTATTTTAAAAGCCTGTTCTTTTCTGGTTACTGTTTTTAAATTGCTATTCAATCGTACATAAGTGTGCGCTATAATTACAGGTGTGAATTCAAACTCAATACATAATTAAACTTAATTAAAATCATCAACAGTGGCTGATGCATTTCAGTGCAATACCATGCTTGATTTTCTATATTGCTGCATATGACTGCTTTGTCATTAATTTACACAAGCAGTCGGATAAATCTCAAAACCCTTTGATTTAGAAAATGCCAGCAGTATCTATGCAGCCCACCTTGGTACATAAACAACACAAAAACAAAAACATAATTCCCTCTGCAGTGCACTACAGGTGGAGGTGAATATTAACTAGACTCATGCATGGATGTGATTATTATATCCTCATCATGATGCATCATCTCACACCTCTGACACCGCTCCAACATAACATAATCGTTAAAAATAGATACAGATGGAGACATCCATTTGGTTGGTCGTTACATACATTTCCATCACAAAAAAGTGCAACTCTTGTATTTTGCAATAACCACTGCAACATGTGATCATATTAAAAAACAGAAGAAAACTTATTACATATTGGACTCAAGCTATGCATTATACAATGTGGTTTATTATTACAAAAAGCATTATAGCACGGGTTTACATTATGTGCATTTACATGATGTGCTGTACGCACTTTACACAAGTTGGCCACTGCCCGGCTTTTAGTTTCTTTGAGAGCACTTTACACTACGGCATGCAAAAAAACTTGGCTCATACAGCTTAAGTCCGCATTGCTGGATGCACAGAGATACTGCAATGTAATAAAACGCACTCCAACAAGTCCATAAAATGTGATCTGCTTAAATGTCATCAATCAAAGCAAAGCGGAACCATCAGTTACCAGAAGATGAATTGATGGCGGAAAGGACATGGCCAGCAAGGGAATGAAGGGGGAAAAAGTGGTGAGGGGAATGAAAGTGGAGTGATGAGGTGAGTGACAATGTGCGTCAGCGGCTAACAGACACTGACAAAGACGGAGAGGACGGATGAGACAAGAGGAAAAGACGGAGGAAGAGAGTGAGGTCCGGCTCTTGGGAGATATTTAAGAGCATCGGTCGTGACAGAGCGTCAAGGTCATAACTCATTCTGTCAGTCCACAGTGCTTTATGGAGTGGGACAGAGAAACTGGGTGACAGTGGGGAGAGCACCCCCACCCGCTGTCCACCCCTCCCCTCTCCACAGACACACAGGCCTGTGTCCTAGGCTGCTGTACAGAGAACAAGCTGCTGACTGGGCACTTTGGGTCCACTCAACTTCTCAACAAAAGCCCTGTTGTCTCCCTCTCTCTTGCTCCCCGTTTCTGTCACCCTCCTCTGTCTTTCTGCTGTGTCCCTCCTTTTAAGTGTGAGGAGAAACAAAAACCACTCAGGGAGGTGGAAGAAATATAATGAGTCAGAGAAAAGAGGGAGAAAGGGATGGTCACAGAGTCAGAGGAAAGGACAACAACAAAAGGCAAGAAACCAAGACAATGGGAAAATACAGACGGGGAAAAAAAAGAAGCGCAGAGGAACATTGTGGATGTTGCATCTTGTCAAAGAGGATTGTTTTGTCTTAGTATCCGAGTCTGTTTATATCACTGTCACAGGCCTTGGAATCTGAAAAGGGAGCAGGGGGGTGTGCAGGTACATCCCTTATTCTAGTATATTCTTTCAGGTAAAATCAAGGATCAAGCGCAGTTTAAAACTGAAGCAAAAGCAGCAGTATTTTTAAAGTGTAATAGTACCAACAGCTGCTTGAATCTGGTTCTAAATGACTCCTTTCCAAAACCTCCAACTTCTTGTCATAAATACCATGTCAATAATTCCTTTACCGACATCATTATGTTCTTCCTGTGACTATAACTACCCTTTGTTAAGTTCACTCAGTCCTGTAAATTATTATTCCATTATGAAGATTTTAGGGCTACGAATATGGTTTCATAGCTTCCTTGCAACAGTTTACTGAAAGGTGTGAAACTTTCAGCCACTATTATTGGATTAAACTCATTTCCGGACAAATGGCTCTACTGTCGGGATTTACACAATCAAGACATCATGGGAGTTTGTTACATAAATATTTTAGAATGTTTATAGTTTTTCCAGCAGAAATTAGCTACAGAAAATATTATATAGTTTATTAATTAACCAGCTAATTGGTATTATGTTGATTTGACAGATTTCACTTCTTTTGTCAAACTATGGTCAATTCCAACACCATAAAGACATGGCAACAGCTAAACAGCATACTCAAGGCTTCAAAACAGCAATCCAAAACCCAACACTACATCCAATTCTCTGGATAAATTGTCCAAAAACCAAGTGAATTTTCTGCACTGCAGCTGAAATCGTAGTTTGATCAATTGCTGAGATGAGTGAGTTACTGATCCCTCCCGGCATACTGATGCACAAAACAGGCTAAATAATGAATGGTTTGTTTGAATGTTCTCTAGAGCAGATGTGTTGGAATTTGCAAAGCCCAAGCTTTAAACAACTGAGCAGGTTGTGTGTTCTTCCTTTGGGGTTAGGACGTTTCTTTGTTGTTGCATACAGATGCCATCATGCACACAAATGGAAAATTAAGCATATTTGAGCTGAACAGCGGGCAACTAGATTGAGACATCGACAACTTAAGGAGGTTACTATCAGCGGGACTTATCACATGCTCACATTTTCCAATCTTGGTGCTCTCTGCGTCTTTCACTGCGCCAAAGCTCTGAAGATTTCATCCCTATATACCGTTTTTTCAAGCCCTGCCGCCTAAAGGTACATACAAAGCAGCTTGTCTCTGCTCTTTTACGAGTGTGGGTAAAACATGGTAATCGCATCAACTGAATCACTACACTAAAGATAATAGAAAAAAAGTGCGACACTACAGTCAAAACAGCAGCAGCCAAGAGCGTGGCAGCTAATACAGAGGACTGTGGAGGCATGGTAATGCTTGTCTCACTGAGAGTTTACACCAGAGAGAGGAGAGCTGGGCATAATCCTCTGTTGAATAACCACAGGAAGGCAGACCAGCCAGACTCACTACTGGTACTCTCCCTCTCCTCGTACAGGGCATTGAACACCAAATTTTAACCCTGAGGCCCAACATAAGAGCCAAGAAAAGGATGTGTGAAGAGCAGCGGTGTCGATGCCAGTCAAAGTTGAGAGACGTGGGAACAGAGGGGCCAATTTTGCAGCCGCTCACAGGTGAACGAGTGTCACAGTATATCAGGTTTAGTGTTATTCTGCAACAACAAAACTGGATACAAGGAAGTAATAAAGCTCAAGGAAGCATTAGTGATCCAGTCAGCAGAGCAGTAAGACACAACCTCAGCAATAGCTTGTAAAGTGTGCTTACTGGTAGTACGCACACTTGGCAGCTGAGTACTAGAGATCGCAAAGGGTACTAAATGGGGCATCTGCCAAAAAATTAAGCTTTAAAGTCATCTACTAGACTGTAGGTTTATTTTGAGCAGTATATCGAGGTAACATTCATCCCTGCTTTTGGATCTCAAGGCTCATCCTGCAGCCAGAGCCTCAGGGCATGAGGCTGGTTGTGAGTAAGCCACTGGCTTCAGTCATTCAGACAAAGCAAAACAGGCAAAACTAGACAAGGCTTTTACACTTGGTTGCCCTTTTTCTCTGTGCAACAACAACCAAAACCACTCAAGCAGAGGCAGTTTCTATGAGGACAGAGTGCAAATCAAATGCAGCAACAAGGAACACACCACAATTACAAGTGGGAATCTCGTGTTTTGTGCACCTTTGGAGAACATGTGAAGATGAAGATGCTAACACAGCTCCTCTTCTCCCTAAAGGGAAAAGTGCACTGAACACAGTGCTTCAGGTTCATAAGCATGCATGGGTAGGATGTATGCACAAACCCATGTACAGGTCGATACAGTCCTACATGTCAGTGGTAAACCCGTTGTCATGGAAACAAGTCAGGCTACCTAATGTGCCATAACCATTTCATGCCACTGATACAAATTGGAGATGTTGTGAACTGACATGTAAGAAATTCAAACCTGCACATTGATAGCCTAACCCTCTCCACAGTATGGCTGAGTGATCAGGGATATTGCAGTGAATGGGAAAGGGGACCATACCAGGGGAAGAACAGCAAAAGCAGAATAGTCTATCTTGACTAAATTAATCACAAGCTGTGCATTAGGTCTCCAGGCTCTTATGCATACTGAGTTTAAAGACATAGGCCAGTGCACTGTGATTCTGCATGCAATCACCAGAGGATTACAATGCACTCTGCTGATTACAAATATTTTTCAGAACCTTTTAAATCTGTCAGTGGTTCTGTGTGTTTATAGTTGTGCATCTTCTTGCTCCAGACCACCCAAATTGAATTGGCTCTTTAACTCATTTTTAGATTCAAGCCAAAGCCTGTTCAGGAGCAGTGTGTCCTTACCAGTGGAGTGGTCCACAGGTCCACCGTTGTTGCTGAACAGGGTAGAATACAGGTCAGGGTATGCCTTCTCCAGGGCCACACACAGGTCGAGGAAATGGTCGCTCTCCTTGTTCATCAGCATCTTCAAAAGGTGGTCTACTTTCTCAGCGCTGGACGAACAGTTCTGGTCCAGTTCAAACCGATCGAGTTGGCTCAAGGTACCAGAAACTATCAGCAGCTCGATGACTCGGTCCGCATCTGTTATGGACTCCAATAAGTTCTGGTGGCACTGGTCTAGCAACTCTTTGTGCTTTGGCTCCATTGCTATCCGATGTAGTTCCGTAGCTTCCCAGCTAACCCCGACAGCCAAGTGGATGTAATATCCTTACCGATCAAAAGTACTGTGCGATTATTAAACTTAACTTATCGCGGCTCTCAGAAGTTCGCCGGAGCCACCACGGCATTAGGTTACACGCGAGATCAATTTTTATAGCATATTGAAAAAGGCACAAGAAGCCATATTTGTTGCCCAAGGCTGTTGACTGCACTAAACAGCGATACATTTTTCCATCTTACTCGCGTATAGCAGTTCAAGTCGTTTTTTGCTTGCCGTCTGAGTACACCTCAGTCGAACACATTTTCCTCTTCTCATGTATCATTTAATGTGCCCTCTGCCGACTCAACTGCTGGAAAAACTCACGTAACTCCGCCGCTGATCCCCAGTTACAGTGTATCCTCCGCCATGTCTGGGCAACTCAGCAGCTGCTGCCCGCTGTCAATCAACGTTCGCTTCAATGACCATACATGGTAAAATAGGGCGGGGCTTGGCTAAAACACACCCATTTCTTCAATGGGCGTACACATCACGCCGTAGTACGTCGAAGACCCCAAGCGGAAAATGAGAATGGTTAGAATTTGCATGGAAAAATGGGGATGCATCAAAAAATAGTGAGGTGCATTGAATGGACCTGGTGGAGGCACAGCGTACTATCCTAAAGCATATTTAAAATGGCTTGAATTGTGCAGAAGTATAGGCAATGGCATGAATTCAGTTGATTTGCTGCTATTATTGAAGCATTTTGAATTTATGACATGGAAATTTATGTGAGCCAAGTAGATTAACCTTCAACTGTACAGCAACCTTCAGCTATACAGTAATAGCACATTATTGCATAGTAGTACCCTATTGCTTGGTTTAATCACAAAATAAAATCTAGAAATGAAAAAAAAAAAGCTTTTTATGTATATGTTATGTCATATTTGCAGGCTATATTCTTTATCCTACTATGCCTGTACATATATTTAAAATCCCTTGCATACATGTTGTATTAATTTTACATTCATAACAAAAAAAAAAAAAAAAAGCACAATGTTTGCAACCGGTCACTTCCAGTGCACATATATGTTGGGTTGAAAACAAGGAGCACTGAACCATATATGAACAAATAAGGAATATGAAAAGGTGACAAATGCAAAGTATGTGTGAAATATATTGTTGCCGGATGCACTCTGGCACACACTTCAAGTCCACAGCTGAATAGAGATTGTTGGCTCAGAGGCAAGCCACTGCAGGCATACCTCTCCCTCCATGACCTTATTCATGTATGCACTGAATCTCATTGTGACATCTACAACTCTCTCCCCCTCTCTCTCTGCCATGCTGGCTTCAGCTTGTGCAACCATGTGCTATCCCCTCAGATGAAAAATTAATTACAATTCATTCATATCAAAGGGAAGTGAGTCCCTACTGATGACACAGATTGGATGGCTGTGTCTGCACCCTACTTCTGAGGACACTGTTGAATATAAAGATGACAGCCTGATGCTTTTTTATTTTGAGTTTCTGAATCAGCTTATTATTTAGACAACAGGGGCGGTGTTGGTTGTTATCAGGCAATTTGCTGAAAAAGAAACAGATTTGTTTATCAAACAGCCCACTTTGGGGAATATAATATATTATTGAAAACATTGTCAGAAGGCATATCCATCATTTAAAGCCAAACTTTTTCTTAATAAGTTTTTTATTATCAGGCTGGGTGATTTTCTGGTCTAATGGAATGGCTGTCGGTGAAAGAGATGGAAAAATAAGTGCTTTATTATCCACTCAATTTTAACACATTAAAATGTATCTTGTTGCAGTGGTGTTATTTTATGTGCATCTTTTAAAAGCTTACTCCCAGTGAACAGTCAGTGGAAAAAGAAGGCGATGACAATATGTTACAGGAGAGGTAGTGATGGTTTTAAATGATTTTATTGTAAACTCATTTTTCACAAAGGTGTGACAATTTCCTGCAGATTGTATCACTTATAGAGCTATTCTTAGATATGAAATAAGGCAATCCATGGATTTTAATTAAGTTTAAGTGATGCAGCCTTCAGATGAAAGCCTAAAACGCATGCCTAGTTTCTGGTAATAATGATATAGAGACAACATTGTTAATCGTGCTGAACACTTTGATGCTAAAATTATCCTCTTAGTCATCTAATGATGCCTAAATTATGTTATGAAGATCCATCTAATCACATTTAACCTTCATTAAAATTCAAGTTACTGTAATCATAACATCTATCTATGGCCCTCTAGCCCTTGCTGTCATGCATAGTCAACTTTAACATGATGTGATCAAATACGATTCCTCCAGCATGGCTGTTGCCCAAGGGTCTCCCATGTCTCCAACAGCATTGCAGACATGCTAGTCTTGGTTAATATGGCCAAGGCAGCTTTATGGATGCCATCAATTCCTGAGGCTCTCCCCTCCTCACATTATTGATTGTAGTGCAGTTTGGACTCTACTGAGGCCAGCCAAGCGCAGTCACGTTTCCTCAGTCAAGTGTGTTCAACAGCATTTTAAACACACCCAACAGGACTTAAGACATGAGCAGTTCATGCACAGTCACACACGCAGACCTGGCACCTCAAGCAAAGACAAATTCTTTTTCTCCATTGATTGAGGTCAGTCTTGTGCATTTAGCAGTCACCATTTGGTTTATTGAAGACAGTGAAACTTAAAACATACTCAGTGTAGGAGAATCAATGCATTTTTATATGTGATTACACTCATTTCAGCTGTGATCATGCTTTTGTATATTATACTATCATTAAGACACCTGCATTCCTTACATCCGAGTGTCTGTTAAGATGTTATAGGGCTTTATAAAAAAAAATAAATAAAAAAAACCAAACAACTCTTTATTGCCCCCTACAGGCAAACCACGACTACACCTCCCAGTGTGATTTCTGAGTAATTTCTGAGTATAGTAAAATTCAAACCATCAACAAGGTACAAGATGTAATGATAATATGACTATTTATGATATGGTAACAGGTATACACAAATCACAGGTTGTGCTGCAAATATAGCACAACTGTTGTAAAACTGTAAAAACAAACAAAAAAAACCCAGAGTGCAGAAAACATAAGGTGATTGCAAACATTAAAAAACCCCTTTGGTACTTAGCTGCATTATACTCTACACTCTTCAGCATTGCTGAACATTAAAAAGTAGCTGACTGTAATGCTGGATATCATTAGATTGCTGATAATATTGGTAAAATATAGTCAAAATATAGTTCTCTTGAAATTTATAGGTCATCACTGAAAAAAGTAGAGTATGGCCATATGGTAAATTTATCTTGAAGGCATCAAATGAAAAAATATAAAAACACTTTTGCATATTCTACATGTACAGAATAAACAGCAATATATGATGACCTTACAACTAGTGCAGGTACAGATTGCATTGAGAGCATTGGCACGGCATTACTTTAAGTGGATTGGATACAAGTGCAAAAAGCAGAAAAGAAAATATAATATTGCAGTAGATATGGTGGCCCTTTTCAGTCACTGCCTCCACAGAGCTTTAAAAGGAGTTTCTTGTAGTCTCCTGATGTGTCTCCCTGTAAATGGAACAAAAGCCTCAGTAAAGTAGGTATTTCTAATTTAAAAATACTTTTTTTTTAAATTGTTTTCTTTATTTTGTAGTTTCACACAAGCCATTATGTTTTAAATCTAACACAAAATATTAAAAAGATACTCACAGAGATGTGCGTGTACAGCGACTTGCCATAATTTTTTATGTACTCCTGGCGGATATCCAGCATGTCTACCTCAGAACGGGAGACCATGATCCTGATCAGGGTTTTGTCATTGGTCCCAGCTCCCTAAATACAAACACATACCCACAATGACAATGGCACAATAAAGAATTTATATAAAAGCCATATTTTATAATTCTAAACAATATCTAAGCAGATTTGATCACCTCACCTTCATGGCCTTGTAAAGTCTCTCAGCAAAGTAGGCAGGTGTATTCTTAATACACTTCACTGTAACGCAGAAAAGAGTTTTTTAGTCAATAGTTCCGTCAATGTTATCATTTAAATGAGGTAATAACCACAAAATTGTGTAATAGAAGAAGACAGTCTACATTGTAGACTCTACAATATGCAACAGTCACCTGATGAGTAAGAAATAATAATAGGGGGTGTCCACAAGCAAGACAGACATTGATCTATTTATCATTAATTTTGACTTCTGTCCTTCAGAAGCCAAACATAGATCAAAGAAGCTTTATGAGAACTACAGATTCAAAGAATGAAATGGTGAAATAAGACACAAAACCTTAATGAAATGAAATATTGCTTAAAAATAAGGTTAAACATTCATCACAACAATCAGTGCAAACCACCTCAAAAAAAAGATGAACACAGTGACGGTGCAGCAGAAACGAGAGAGTGAAATCAAACACATTTAAATACAGGTTACTGTACCATAAGCCTGAGAAATGTTGGCAAAACGGGAGAAAGAAAAGATGGTGCTTTAATTGCACTGCCACCTGCTGCAAAACTACAGTTACTTCTACAGGGTGTATGGAAGATGCCATATGTATTAAATAGGGGTGTAACAGTGCAGAAAAATTTAGTTTGGTACATTTTTGGTAAAGGGGTCTTTGGTTTGATAAATTTCCCATAAGTTTTTAGTACAGGAGGGGTGTGCGTTTCACGGCTACCTGTAGAAGACAGAATATTTCGACAAAATATTGTTCTGTCATTTATGCATTAACAGGCAAATACATGTTATGTATTTTTGTATTTTGAATGTTCATTGTTCATTTATGGCAAACACTGTAATTTACTGAGTGTTTCTGAACACCTCACAATATTCTCTGAGGTGCTATGAAAATGACCTCACAGTAACACCACAGCAGAGGCACAGTGAAGGAGAAGAGGAGCAGATTCACTTGATTTTGCCAACTTTAGTTAAAAAATAAAAACTTTTTTGCGAGAAAGGAACCCACGGACTCTTTTGTGCCACAAAGCTGCAGAACATTAATTTTACGTGCTTTGAACATCCGACCCAGCTTCTGTGCCTCTGTTGTACTCTCTGTTGACATGTTTTGTGTTTTTTCGCGGTGGCGCTGAGAATTTGCCACTGTTGAATGTATATAGAGAAAACCCTGCACATTGGTTCTGTGTTTTTCACATAGGCTACATGTATTTGTTCAGTACACCTCTGTATTGTATCGAAGGCACCGACCCAAAACCGCTTGGTACAAACCAGTGCACTGTTACACCCCTAGTATTCAATACAATTAGTCATGGAAACTGTAATACAATGTGGAAAAAATACTCTGTAAAGAAGCATCTATTAATGACATCAACATTCTCCCAGTCATGTGTGTGGCCCTTCAAAGACTACACTTAAATAAGTGTGTGTGATCTTACCCACTGCCAGCATGCCACTCTCAAGGTCTCCAGACATCTCCCTGCTGATGCTCTTTTCAATATCCCTGCCACACATATGCTGGTACTCAAGAAACACTGCATTCAATTACAAACACACACACACGCACACACACACACACACACACACACACACACACACACACACACACACACACACACACACACACA
>JAQQZY010000008.1:27857509-27870301 GCA_030068375.1 Ostorhinchus rueppellii
CTATCTATCTATCTATCTATCTATCTATCTATCTATCTATCTATCTATCTATCTATCTATCTATCTATCTATCTTGCCTATAGGTGATATATAGGCTATCAGTGGTCCGTTACATCAACCAATCAATCAAATGTTAATTTATATAGCATGATATAATGACAAAAGTTATATCATCATACTTTACACATACGCTGTAAAAAGTAAAACACTGAATCAACTTGAATCATCACACATTAAAAAAATTAGTTGAGTGAACCAAATTAAATTATTCTGAATGTAATTTAATGTAATTTAATTTGGTTGACTCAACTTTTCTTTTAAATGTGTGACCCATTGAAGAATTTTTTTTTTAGTTGATTCAATGTTTTACTTTTTACAGTGTAGAGCTGGTCCAAACCAGATTCTCCAGCCAATTTACAGAACCCAACAGAATCCTCCAAGAGCAAACACTACATGAAATTACATGCTTTTATACAAACCAAAAACTATGAATTAACCAAATGGGGGTGCTGGGGTGTTTTGGTGATGGGTAAATATTAGGCAGATGAGCCATTTGTCTCTGAGGTGAATATTCATCCAGATCACGGACGCAGTCATTCGCCTACGTGCGCTCTGACGCACAGCCGTACTCATTACATATTCAAAGAGCTCCTCTCTGCCCCGCTGCAATAAAGGCAGATAACGGACCATGGGGAGCAAGGGAAAACTTTTTATACTGACATGTTAGCGCAATGACTTCTGAGTAACATCTAACTGGGACTCGGCTCCCGGCGTGAGGAGGACAGGGCCCTTTACGGGAACAAAAAGGAGCACTTGCCATCTGCCGGGACACGGGGAACGAGACTGAAGACGGCTGAAGAGTTGAGAGCAGTCCAAGAATCAGCGGTGGAAAATCTAGTCTGTCCATTTGAATTAAAAGATGAGCTTGTTGTCTGCCATAGACACGAG
This sequence comes from Ostorhinchus rueppellii, assembly GCA_030068375.1. Lineage (NCBI taxonomy): Eukaryota > Metazoa > Chordata > Actinopteri > Kurtiformes > Apogonidae > Ostorhinchus > Ostorhinchus rueppellii. The sequence continues at coordinate 27,858,458 of JAQQZY010000008.1, forward strand.
TGCGTCCGTGTACCAGCCTGCGCAACTGCTCAACTGGGTCTACCTCTCCTTACAAGACCCCCACCAGACCAGCGCCTTTGACGCGTTCAGACCCGAACCTAACTCTTCCCACCCGGATCTCAGTTTCAGCAAGACTCCCGCGGCGGGGGACTTGAGCTCTTCCCTGAACTCCAACTATCTCAACAACTTCTTTCAGCTGCAGCGGAATGAGGTGAACGATGGCATGGCGCTGTGTGAGGATTGGAGATAGTGAGGTTGTAGTTGAGGACAGGGGGGACACTTAAGAGACTTTTGCATGTCTGCTCCACAAATGTTTCAGCATGTACAGCACTGGCTATTCCAGTAGGATACACATAACCGCCATGACATTTCTCAACATCTAACCTACTAATATCACTCCAACATTTTGGTGTATAAATTACTTTTTATAGACAAATATTAAAACAATCCTATAAGCAAAGAATTACAGGCTGAGGAGTCATAATGTCAACTTTTATAAAAATTTATATGGATTTTACAGCAAAAACAGCAACATGAAGAGGCAATATGATAGTGATAAATCTGAAAAGTCAAACAGTATTTATTTGTCTATTATCATGACTGATAAAAGAACAGATAAGGATAAAGTATATCAGTTTGTCTTAAAGCTTTATTTACTAGAATCTGAATCATACACAGTAATTATTCATGTTATTTCACTTCTCAGCATGGTAAAGAATTTGCTTTAAAATATGTTCAAAGTTTTGGATTTTCTTCACGTTTTACAAAGTGGCATCTTTAATGAGAAACATCAGAGTTAGAGGGACATGGATGAAAATAGATTCCCCTGAACGCCTCTCTCTGGAGAGAGCCGGCCACTGCAGCTCCATGCTGAGGACTGTTTCTCCAAATAGACCAGGTTGTGCAAACAAAATCAGTCCTTGTTTACATATTATCTATTTTTATAGTTCCGTGTAATTTTAGGGACAAACATGCTGATAATGTATACAGGGTGCAAATTTGATACTGCAGACCATACTGTGCAGTGACCCCACCCACACACACACATAGTAATCACATACTTTGGAGAAATGGCAGCATAAAGGATTTGCAGTAAAGTTCTCAGTGTGTTGATTACACTGCACATGAGTTCTTCAGATCTGCCTCTGTGTGTTGTAATGTTTTGGAAACACTATATTAGATGGATAGTGCAGTCACCATTTAGAGCCAGTGTGCGTTATTATGGAGGTAACCATAGAGGCTTTTGAAGTCATTTAACATGAAACAGTCCTATGCATAATGGGTATGTACATTGCACACAATTGTGTAATGCCATTCAGTCCTCATGAGTATAAAGTGTTTCAAATGGAAAGGATGTACATACAGTCTGGAAGTGGTTTAAGGGTATGGGGAGGGGGACATTTTGCAACATACTGTACCTGCTAAGCCAAGTTAAATAAACCACTGCAGAGATTCGATGAGATGAGTAATTTGAAATGAAGTTGTTTTTGCAGTGGAGGATCATATAACAGTTGAAGTGAAATAGAAATACATTTGTGCATTTGGTGTTTATTGGGAACTCACAGTGTGGCATGAGTCCAGTATGCTTGCCACAATCCCAGCTGTTGACAGCTTTTAAGTGTTTGTTACTTCTCTCACTCGTAACACAATTCCAGAGTATGAAGACAAATACTTTTTTTTTTTCCTCTTTCAGGACCATGTGTTTGTCTGTTCTAATTGCAGTCGGTCCATTAATCTAACCATTTAGCAGTTTCATTTGCCACCGCTCTTTGATTTATTCCACCGATCAGTCAACTTTAAAGTTTCCACTAGGCACCAGTTTGAGCACAACAGTGTGTGATTCCCCCCTGCAGTGTGATGACACATCCCTGGACCTGTGAAAACATTTACAGATCTGCTACAGTTGTTTATCTCATTCTCATACAGAGGACATCATTACCAGTTTAATCACAACCAGTTTAATTATACTGGTGAGTAAACAAATACACATCCACCACCTCACAAATAAACATATATCCTCCTTTTGTCTCATCACTCTCTCACACACAGACACTCAAAATAAACAAACAATCCCACCCGCCATTAGCAGATCTGTGTGAAATCTGCTTCCTTTGGGCTGACAGTAGGAGGTCGAGGGCCAAACTGAAGAGACAAGTATAAACTGAGCAAGAAATAAGCACACAATCTGCAAAAAAGACTTTAGAAAACAATTCAATCAATCCACAATCATGCACATTTTCAGAAAGAGCACTAATACGCAACACAGTAATACACAGAACTGAAACAGGAATGGAAAACTTGAGAAACTACAGAGCTGTAACGCCTGATTTATGACGACTACATGTAATAAATGAACATGAGTCTTGGAGCTGGAGCTGGTTAGTAAGGCAATCTTACAGCCTGAAGATAAAGATTTGGATTTAGACCCTAGTTTTCTTGCCAATTGTTAAGTTTTTGTGGTGTGCAACATTAGGGAATACATGTTACACTGTAATATCATTTCCCAAACACAAACCTGTATCCCAAAAGGAGATAAAGCCTTCTGCGATGTGCAAACCTTTATTATGCCAAAGCTCTCCCTGATGGTTTTTCTTATGATTGCTGTCTCAAGATGTTTTTATGAATGTAGACAACTGTTTAACATCACAGTATAGTTTCAGTGTAGAGCTTAAATGAATATTGTTGTGCTTTTAAAAGAGCATAACTTTACCCACAGTCTGTTTTCTGTCTGTATTTCTGGATTGTCTTTGAGCAGAGGAAGACATGAAAAAAAAAGAACTGCAGGCTATGTTCCTCCTGCTATTAATATTCAGAGGGCATCTTCTATGAATGCACTGGGACACTGGCATGCAACACTGCATTTGGTGGCTCAGAGCGGACTACAAACACTGACCATGGCTAGTTTACTGCCAACAGTGCATGGTGACATTGCTGATGTTCCACAGACTGGCAAAGGAACATGCCTCCCATCTTGTTTACAATGAGTCATCTTCGGTATAGTCCTGTCTTTCTCTGTGGACATGCTCAGTATTTTTCCAGCTCATGAGCACAGCTGGGCCTCTCGCCAGATGTTCTGAGTTTAATGAGAGAAATGATCTTGGAAGGTTTCTTGTTAGATTTTTTTTTCTCATAACAGCTAAGTAGAAGAGAGTTCACTGGAAGGCATCTCAAACACACCAAATTAGAGATGGTGTGTGTTATGTTTGGTAATGTGGTCCAATATGTTTCACTCCTTACTGACAGATTGGAGTTGTATGTAAATGTGTAATTTAAATGATTATATTGAATTAAATTTGGGTATTGTTCTGTTGTTGTTGTTTTTTTTAGGCCTTAAACAACAATGTGTACAAGAATGTGTCACCCTACGGCTCCCTGAACAACATTGTGGATGGACTCAACTCCCTGACGGACCATTTCTCAGACCTTTCCCTTTCTTCAGAGCCAAGGAAGCCTAACAAGAGGCCCCCGCCAAACTACTTGTGCCATCTATGCTTCAACAAGGGCCATTACATCAAAGACTGCCCTCAGGTGAGAACATCCTTTACATATGCATTACATAATTTCCACTGATGCACATACAACTCCATTAATGAATTATGAAGTCTGTGTTTTGCACTGTTTTATCTCTAAATGCGTGGTTTTGGGGTTTTTTTTAAGTGTCGTTTCATTCATGCTTGGTTTATAGCCAATGATATATGTGCTCGGTCCAGCCAGTTCCTGTGTCTCTGTGTCTTTCTCCCTGTTTCTCGCTCTCTCACTGGCTCCGGTCTGACCTACTTGTTAAACAGGCCGGCCACTGTCTTCTGTAGTCATGTGTGTGTGAATGTGTGTGCTTGTGTGCATCTTAACTGCCACAGAACTGAATAACCTGAAAGGATTCGTTAGAAATATGATAAATATAGTTGGGCCAGTTTTGGAGTAGAAGGGAGGCCGTCTATCTGTGTTTTGCAATGCATTATCATGCTAGGGCTTGTACTTTTTAGAAGGGAAACCCCACATTTTTTAAAATTTGCATATTAAGCTCATGGACTGTATACAATTAGTGGACAAATTTCATCTTGAAAGTTTGACTGTCAGAGAGGCATGAAGGGTGAACCTCGCCAAGCTAATGCTAACTTTAGCATTAGCTTGGCTAATTTATATGCTGCAAAGTCATTTTATCTCCTTGATAAATATTGACACATACATTTGTCATTGGTTGTCATTTGTTACAACAGTAATGTCAACTTTGTGAAATGCTGATGTACACTAATTAGCCCTCGCTGGACTAATTAGCACAGTAGCTAGGCTAATCAGCACAGTAACAAAAAGACCATATGATCCAAAACAAATTTATATTAATATTCGATAATGTTGCTAATATACACAACCAAATATTACAATCAAATAAGAGTAAACTTTATGACAGAAACTTCTAATTATCTTGTTAGTGTAGTTTCTTGAATAGAAAGACAGCAGTGTGTCTGTATATTTATAGTATATTCAAACCAATGAAGTTGTCATGAACAGAAAAAGTAACTACACAGACCAAAACCAGGCTGGAAACAAGTTTATTTTTTCTGTAAAGATGCATATTTTAACAAAGCTCGAGGATGGACTCACATTTGTAGACACCCTCAAGTGGTCACTCAGAGAAGTACTGTTTTAATCACTGGCAGTGACTACATCCTTCATTTCCTTCCTTGGAGGTTACAGCTTGACTCATCCACAAAGATCACTCATATTACTCTTCTTCTCTTCAGTGATTCAGTCTGTGATGAAACAAGTATTAATGTGAGGTTTATCAAATCAACCTTGAGCCTTAGTGGGGAAGTTAGATGCACATCAGTGTGTGACCAATGTTGTCCACTATGTTGTTATTTGCAGAAAGCTAAACTCATCTCACAAAGCAAGATGAGGAAATTTAGGCTTTAAATTATCACAGCTCATTTCCGTGAAATGGAAATGGTCTGGGGATAAACATCTGCAAATAAACATGGTCTTTAGCTGGTAAACTGAGTAGAAACCCATTTGGTGTAGTCATGCAGTAAGTCCACATCTACATATAAACACGCTTTCAAATATCAAATACTGATATTGTGATTGTGTAATTGTAGGAAAGCTATTGTGGTGGATCTGTTATTGTACTGTTTAAACATATTTACATAATGTCTTGTAAAGGCAAATTTCCTGTTTGAAATTGTGTCCTGGATTGGTTTGATTTCATAAGACAGGCGCAATCAGCCATAATTGCGGAATTTTTACACAAAGTTGTTTTTCGTTGCACTCATGGTGCCTAATTATTTCTTCTTCTTCTCTCTCTTCCTCTTCTGGCTTTCCCCCTTGTTTCTTCTTTCCCATTGAGGAGCAACAGCCTAACCCTTGCTCTGAGTTTCTTTTGCATGGAATGGTAATGAGGAGCAGATGTGAGATTAAAATGCTTTGACTCGCTTTATGACATATGATGGCTGGTCTCAGGAGGTCTGTAAAAGACCTGTGTGCTGATGAAATATCTCCTGGACAGCTCCAAATCCCAATGTGTGGGAATTAGATCATCTATTGACAACACCAACGGGAGTTTGGGGCAGTAGTATATCATGCATCATGTAACTTTTACCTTCATTTTTCTTTGTAATCCTGTCATTGTAGATGAGCGCATTGATCAAATAATACTGAAAATCAACATGCAACAGGTGTATAGTGAGTAATAAATACTCTAGGATGTTTATCTTTTCCATATGAGCATTTTTTCTTAAAGCATACATATTAATGCACATTCTAAACACTTTAACTCATGATCTCCAGTGTATTATTTATAAAAGAAAGAAGCTATGAAATCAATCTCGCTATTGATGTAAACGTTCAGGGCTGGAACTGAAAATCACACTCAGACGACTTCTGCTTTATATTTCAGCTGTTCGTTAAACTGCCAACAGTAACTCAAATAGCTGCAGTCTCCAAATGGTCTCCACACCTACACAGTTCAACACCATCTTGGTTATTTAGGTCTCTCAGGGGCTTTTTCGCTATAAATTTCCTGTATATTCATGCTACATCACTTACTCTATAGTTCAGTCACCTATCATTGAATGCTTTGGCAAAGGGTACATCAGCCTTCCATAACCACTTGAAGACCCACATAACAGATGTGTGATGCATTTTGCAATAAGAACATTTTAATAGCAAGACTGTGAGACTCGTCCGTTTCCTCGGCCAAGACTTTTTCCAAACAATACAGTATGTTCTTGTTCTAAATTGTCATGACATTGCTACATTAGGTGGAGTAATTCACCGTGAAGTCTCAGCTATCTGCATACACTGGATTGCATGAGGATGTCTCTACTAATACTTTGTCCTTTCCAGAGGTGCTTTGCCAATGAAAACAAAGGGCTCCTACTTCACACAGCATATCTGAGTTTGTCCCCCACACCCAGGCACAGACTGATGACACGTACAAGTTTCTTCTACCTTGGCTCAACATGACTGAATGTGTTGTTTGGTTCAGTTAGTACTGCATAGACAGACCTATGTCCACAGTTAATTTTAGCGCTGAACCAGCAGTGGAGAAAAGTCTGACTGAACCCTGTGACCATCTGGAATAGGGGGGAAAACTCTGTGGCTCGTTGTCATCTCAGTCATCTTGGTTAGTGCTAAGACGAGGATGTAACGATGGTGGCTTTGCAGTGAGTGCTGAGGGTGAATTAGTATTGCTGGATTATTAGCGTGTGAAAGCTTTGGCATTAAAGTGGGTAAATCCCAGCAAAAGAAACCACGACAAATAACTGAGAAAGCCTGCCTTATTGGACTCTCTCCATTTTCAGTGAGCAGCTTGCTGTTGTTTCACATAATGTAGCAGTCACTTCTACATAGAGCAGAATTCTGACTGAAACAGTGGCAAACTTTGTCCAATAGACTTCCTCTGAGTCAGATTGTGGTTCAGTTGACCTTAGGTTAATGCTGAGTCATCACAAAGGTGCATTGGTGGGATGAATGAATGTCACATCAAGAACTAGAAAAGCACTCGTAGAGCGCAGACCTCTGCCAAGGTAGTGTTTGTAGTTTTTTTTTGTTTTTTTTAGGTAGTGTTTGTACTTTCCTCCACTAGATTGCGCTGAATTACCTCATATGTAGATCTGTGCTGCCGTGCCCTATCTTGCAATGATAAAGAGTCCTTTAAAAAAACTCCTGAATGCAGGCGGTGATGTGGATCACCTCCAAAATGTAATCATCTCTTCCTTGACCCAGAACAAACATATCATGAAGTTTTTTTTATCAAAATCTGTCCATAACTTTTTGATTTATGTTGCTAACAAACAATCAGACAAACAAACAAACCCTGGCCAAAACATAACCTCCTTAATGAAGGTAAATATCTTCATTTAGAAAGTTGTTTTGCTACTGTCTACCTGTTTTAACATTTTTTCCAACAGTGTGAATCAACAAAGTTTTGATTTAAATAGCTGTGGTTGCTATAAAATGCATTAAAACTATGCATTAAATCAACAAAATGATTCGAATCACTTGGGATTTTATGGATTATCTTCTTTATACTGAGTGTCATGTTTGCCACTGCTATGAAGTCCTGACAACTGAAGAACATTTAATGTTATAAAGTAGGTTCTACTGTGTTTTGTTGTGCAACATATTGTAGTTCATCACCAACATGTGTACTTCTGTGTCTGGTTAGCTTGTTAGTAAGGTTTTTGTTAAAACAATGGAGAGCATGACAGAGATAGCTCACTATTTGCTTCTTTTCCTGTATTATATAACATGATTTTTTTGTTGTTGTGGTTGGCTTGTGGCTTTTATTGAAGTACATTTTCAGAATAATAGTCCTCCAGTTTTTGCTTATTATACTAACCTGTACCCTAATCATTTACATACGATAGTTTTAACTTTTTTATGATTTTATTTACCCGCCTCTCAAGTATATCAGCCTTTATGGTGGTGACTAGACCAAAGATTGTGACAGCTTGTACTGTTTTTTTATGACTTGATTTTTTACCCACTTCAGAAAAATATTGACATAAAGATCTTATACCATCATTCAGTCAAATATCAAGATATTTTTTTCTCTACATAGTCTAGCCCTAGTTATAAGTCAAAAGGAGTTAGATAATTGAATAGTTGAGGTTGTGAAAGTGTTCGTGCGTTACTTGAATTTTAATATTGGATCATGCAGGAGACTGCGCTGAAAGAATTATTTTTCAGGGAACTCTTGGTAGTTGAGTGAAAGCCACAGGCCTGGCAGCAGCTGCCCCGCGCTCCCTGTCATGGGGACAGAGGTGTTATGTAAACTCTCTTTTATTCGGAAAATGAGGTCGCTCCCCCAGTTATGAGCAGAATGCCCATCACTGCCACGTTTTGGCCGCCTTCCAAGATGTCTTCCACTTGAACTCATGATTTGGTTTTGTTCTTTGGACTAATCCTTCTAACAGATGGCCCCGCCCCTGATTCGAGTGATCAAAATGATGCATTGAATGACATCTTCTTGCTATGTCTCCCAGTAGAAAGATTAACTCATGGAAAAAGTCTTTGCTGGAATGCAGGTTTGTGGATATGTGGGGGTGGCTCCTTCAGCTGTGTGTGTGTGTGTGATTGTACTTGTCTATGTCCTGCAAAGCAGTCCTGAGTTATATGTCCTATTCCTGGTTGTAATACATTCCCTTGTTTGACTCCTTTAAATTTCATCATCCTGGGAATCCCTGTTTTGGTATCTGCAGCTATTTCGACATTCTGTAAAAGGCGTAACCCAAAAATCTTAACATGTCTAAACTCTTTTTTACTGCTTTGTCCATTTTTGTTAAACACACTAAATGCTCTTTTATTTCTCTTATTACAACACTGCTGTGAAGCCTAATATAATTTATAATAGATTAAGCAGTTATATGAAGTATGTATGAAGACATCTGTAAAGGAGAACAAGAGGAGCAGGGCCAAAAGAATCAGAGATCACAGTTACTGTGTTGATCAGAAACACATGAAGCCCATTGATCCACACACAGAGCTTTCTTTATCACACAAGAATAATGTGCCTTTTGTTCAGATTGTTATGGCGGCTGTGGAATGTGTGTGTATATATAGCATCAATCTCAAACTTTATTTTTTCCCCCTCATTTTATCGCTACTTATTTCTGCAGTGATGTCTCTTCTAATATATTTGTGCCTAACATGTGCTCACAGGGAGCTGAGATGGACTAAAATATGACCCACGTGAAAGAGGTGTTAAAGTTAATTAAATTATTCAAGTTACACAGAGGGATGGGAGCAGGAGGGAAGCGCATGAATTTCAAATGAATGTCCCATTTCAGTTTGGTAAGTGCAAGTGCTGACATTTCCTCCCTCCCCTGTCCCTGTCAATCATCCCCTTCTCACATTTATCTGACTGTGGCCATATGTCAATACACCGTGATGAGCCCCACACCTCACGAAGTGGTGATTTCAGCAGCAGCATGTCTGTGTTTTGTGACAAATGGTCGGTATAATCTCCCATTACAGAGCAGACCTGATGTTAGCTGTAAAGTACCGTCCTCTTCACACCCGAAACTAATGACACCCTGAATAATGTGTTCTTTGCCAAAATGTATGCTTTTGTTTCAGTTTGTGGTAATAAACTTAATGACTTGTCATTATTGCTGCTCGCTTTGTCTGCTACAAGTAAACAGAAGTGGTTGTTGTTTTGACAAAAGCACTTTGGTTTAAAATCTTACGATGTTTGCATTGGACAGAACGGTGGTCCTTTTCCAAACTGGCTGGCACTCACGCTGGGATAATTGTGCAACCACTTTGTTTTAATGCTTCAGTTTGTTGTGGTACTTAGGGATGGGGGTAGACTGGGAAGATAATATGCTACATTGGTAGTTTATACTCCACTGTGACATCACGAATGATTCTTCACTCTTGGAAAACGAGTCTTTAATTGTTATGTGGGAAAGCCCCCCCATTTCCTTTTGAATGTACTGCCAACAGTTACACATTAATTAAATCAGGTTAAGGTGCATAGATGATTTCTCAGGATATTACAGACATGTTGGTATTGTTTTTTATATAAAAAAATAGGGCTGACTTAAAGACATTCACTGGGTTCAGATTCAGGGGGATTTAGAATGATCTAAGTGCAGTTACATTACACTGTAAAAAGTAAACACTGAATCAACTTAATAATTTTTCTTCAATCAGTTATACATAAAAAAAAAAAAATTGAGCGAACCAAATTAAATTACATTAAATATAACTTAATGCAATTTATTGGGTTCACTCAACTAATTTTTTTTAATGTGTGACTGATTGAAGAAAAATTATTAATAAAATAATAAATAAAAATTAATTATTAATTTTTTAAAAAATTATTGAGTGAACCAAATTAAATTATATTAAATATAACTTAATGCAATTTATTTGGTTCACGCAACTAATTTTTTTTTTTTTTTTTTTTTATGTGTGACCGATTGAAGAAATTTTTTTAAAGTTGATTCAATGTTTACTTTTTAGAGTGTAGAGCAGTAGTTCTCAAAATTTTTTACAGTTGAATACCCCCTGGACTATATATTTTAGCCGAATACCCCCAACTCTCACTTCAGCATTTTTGATTGAAAAAAAAAAAGTGGCAAAATTTGTTCCTGTGCCAAAGGTGTCTGTTTTCATTTTCAAAACTTTGGAAACAAACAACATATATTTAACTGTAAGATGTATGTACACACATACATAATTAATTATGGGCGACACGGTGGTGCAGTGGTTAGCACTCGTGCCTCACAACAACAAGAAGGACCGGGGTTCGATTCCAGGGCGATCCTTGGGCCCTTTCTGTGCGGAGTTTGCACGTTCTCCCCGTGTCTGCGTGGGTTTTCTCCGGGCTAATCTAAATTGCCCATAGGTGTGAATGTGAGAGTGATTGTTTGTCTCCATATGTCAGCCCTGTGATGAACTGGTGACTTGTCCGGGGTGTACCCCGCCTTCGCCCAAAGTAGCTGGGATGGGCTCCATGTGACCCTAGTGAGGATAAAGCAGGTATAGAAGATGAATGAATGAATGTATGTACACTGTAGAAGGTAAACATTGAAGCAACTTAATAATTTTACTTCAATCGGGCACACATACAAAACATTTAGTTGAGTGAACTAAATGAATGTCATTTAATTTGGTTCACTCAACTAATTTTTTTTTTTATGTGTGACTGATTGAAGAAAAATATTTAAGTTGATTCAGTGTTTTACTTTTTAGAGTGTACAGTATAAAATAAATACTTGGCTACTCAAATAAACTCATTTTTAAGAATATAAAATAAAAATGTTCTTAGAATGTTACCAAACCTTAAACTAGATGATTGACAATAAAACTATTATATGAATGTATTTAATTAATTAACTCTCATTATTACCTCCGCCAAGGAAGTTATGTTTTACTATGCGTTTGTTTGTTACCATCCGACTTTGTTTGTTAGCAACATAACTCAAAAAGTTAGACGGATTTTGATGAAATTTTCAGGGTATGTCCACTCTCGGTCAAGGTAGCGATGATTAAATTTTGGAGGCATTTTGAGTGGATCCAGGAACTTTTTAAAGGATTCTTTATCATTGTGAGATCGGGCTTGGTGGCACAGAGCTGCATGAGGTCATTCACCGCCATCTAGTGGAGGAAAGTACTAACACTACCTTAAAAAACAAACAAACACTAGTTTGGCGGAGGTCTGCACTCTCTGAGTGCTTTTCTAGTTTATTTTGTATTCAGTACATGATGACTTATTTCATGTATTAAAAAAAAAATTCAAAAAGTTTTTTTCAAGTACCCCATGGGCTTCTTCAAAATACTCCTGGAGGTATGTGCACCCCACTTCGGGACCCCCTGCATTACAGTGAACTATAT
>JAQQZY010000008.1:27898217-27910387 GCA_030068375.1 Ostorhinchus rueppellii
CACACACACACACACACACACACACACACACACACACACACACACACACACACACACACACACACACACACCTATATCTATATCTATATCCTTATCTATATCTATATCTATAATTTTTATTAATGACTTACAGATGCAAACTAACTCTGGGGTAGTTTTGGCTTCCAACTGCACAAATTCTCCCCATATTTCACATTATTAACCAATTAACAAAGATGCTATGGGGTATTTATTTATTTATTTTTTTTCACAAAAACTCAGAGGGAATTAACATGCTTGTCTATTCAGCTCAACCTCTTGAAAATGTTCCTCACAGCAAAGACATGGACCTCCTGAGAAAGAATCCTCTCTGTTTTCTTCAGCCAGAGATATATTTACCCCCAACACTTCATCTTTTGATATTTATGCTTTTCCACATTCTTCCAATTCCACTTCCTGAAATAAAATTAGGATGACTGCTTGAGGCCCCCGTTGCCTCTGTGAATACTTCGGCTGACTGCGATCCGTTCTGTTAACACTTACATGAAGTGAACCAGCAAAGGCACATTGCTCAATGGATTTGCTGTAAATGTCTGGCAGGTAGTCACAACATTTCCAAACAATGGAAAGTCGACGCATAATAAATTGTGAGATTGTCGGTTATTAGTGAAGGTAGATGCCGGATGTGACGTCTCCCTCCATGGTTTAGACTCTAATGAAAACTATTTGGAACTGAGTATTTCCTATCCTATAAGCTATTTTGTCTCAAGTTAAAACCTCTCTCTTTTTGCTGCGTGTCTTGTGGCAAAGCTACATACAGGCAAGCAAATTCCCTGCATTTGCAATGTCACCCACTTAACATATTTCCCCCCTGTCAGCGTTTGAAATGGACCACTAACCTCCATGTACTCAAGTATCAAAAAGCTCAGCCTCTCTGTTCTCTTTTCACCCTCCTCCCTGAAGATTCCCATAAATATACTGAACATGTATTTCAGATCACCCCCTTAAGATTATTCTGTAATACATTTGGAGCCGGTGAAAATTCTTTAATGCGATCTTTTCTGTGCCAAAAACACAAGCCAGAAAATATGATCCTCGCTGATAGTTGTGGGAACATTTTCCCTTTCATTTGCCCCATGGAAAGAGCTCACAGCGCAGGTTCAGCGATAAAGCAGACTCACTTTTGTGCTCAAGGGCACTTCAGCAGAGAATCAAACCTGCAGCAGAAGGGGCTTGAACCCAGCTCTCTGCCTCTGCTGAAGGGACCCCTGTAAAAAAAACAAAAAAAACATACATCAGATTTTCCAGTTTTCCACAAGGACTTAATGTCTTTGACGCACCGATAGTAAAGTCTCAATACTTCCTGGCAGACTCATTAGCAGCAGAGTGAAATATCTCCTTCTACTGACCCGTGGTAACCTGGTTTCCTTAAGTTAGACCACTCAGAGTAAGTAGTGGTTTTATTAAAAAAAAAAGCCCAAGACACAATTGTTGAGAAATAAAATATTCCAAGCTGACTGTTAAATGTTCTGGCTCTGTTTTCACTCCCTTTGTCCTTGAAAATCATTCCAAAAAAGTCATTTCTTGCTGTGGTGTTTTGCTCATATTTCCATACAGGTCATGATGATCAAATGTGTGTTGGAGCTTTTTCCTTAATATCAGGTTGTTAAAATGCAACACAAGTTTCCAGAGCTGATGGTGCACTGCCATATCTCTGCAACTAATTGTGCAAAGTACACGTCTGGTCTGTGAAGAATATGCAAGAAATGTTTGGGGCCAAGCAGTTGGAATATATAGGCGAGTAAATACTGGGGCCAAATAAACAGCCTTCAAAACTCAGACAAAGAGTTTGTTGTTAAGTCTGCATCACTTTTACTTTTACTTACATGCCAATTTGATGTAGTCATCCAACTTTCTACTTCTACTCCATTACATCTCTGAGGGACAAATTGTACTTGTTACCCCACTCGACTATGTATCTCCAAATATGTTGATTGAAGTATGAGAAAATTCTCCTCCTGAAGACAAATACACTCTGATTAGCTGGAAAATGCATCGTTAAAAAGTTGAAACAGGCGTGTTTTCTGAGTTCATTACAAATAGACTTCCTCCAGATGTGAGATAACAACACTACAAACAATATGATCTCATAGAATATGATGCATTGCTGAAGATTACACCAATCAATACTAAATGAAATCATTAAAATGAGCTTAAAGGTAGGGTAGGAGATGTTTTCCTCAAGCATTTTTTTTACTATATTGCTTAAAATCCTGTTCTATCCCCTAGTACAACCAATTAATTAAATGTTGTAATACAAAAATGAGAAATTTAGTCAACTATGGAATGGACAGGCCTGAAAAACCACCATCCAATCATTTTAACCGACCCATCTTAATGATTAAATGGTGATATGTCTAGCAAACTCAACTGCCATTTGTGCCTCTCCCTTTGTGAGTATAATCAGGTGCTCTGGAGGCGTGGCTTTGGGAAGAAGTCTGAATTGTGTATTTTCAAAATGTAGCTTACTTGAACTATTTTTCCAGGATCTCCTACCGTACCTTTAACATTAAATGTATAGAGTAGTAGGATGCAACATATCCATTAGTACAGCAGTATTTAAAACATCATATTGTCAGAATACTAAAGTCCTTCATGTTTAATAGCTTTAATTTGTAAAATATATACATTGTGTACTTAACTGAAGTTTGTACTGGAACCTATTTTGTCCTAAAAGCCCATCAGTTGTTGAGATCTTTTCCCTTGTCTACATCTATAATTGCAGCTTTCATATGAATTTACAGGACTCAGTGTGTTTTTTCAGCAAAAATCCCATTTTTCACTACCTCTGTAGTAGCAGTAACAGTATACAAGTAATTTAGAAGTCTGCCAGTGTCAGTAAACACTCTTACATATTATCACCTGCTTAAAATAATAGCCTAAGTCCTCATTTTCAGGTTTTTAAGAACAAAAAATATATACTTATATTTGGTTCAGTTTTGTTTTTTGTTTTTTTAACTTGAAAATAATGACATAAGTCACTATTTTAAGAAGGTGACAATATTAAACTTTAAAGTACATTTCACAGATAAAACTTACATCATTTACTAAAGCAAGGTTTTAATGCAGATTTTTTTTATTTATTTTGTGGCATTAATTAATGGTGCACTATGTAACATTTGCATGTACTTATGTGGCGTTTTAGAGCCTGTTTTGTGCTGAAAGTCTAAGCTAATGACAGTCTCTGGTACTTCAATCCATAATAACAGCCTATACATTCATTTCTAGGACTCTGGGTGGTTTTCTGCCAAAGGTTCTTAAGTACTTCCATCACCACAACAGCTGCTAGCTTCAGAAGTCTGCTAATGTGAATAAACACTCCCAGCACAACACAAACTTCACATAAATACAACAAATCCTACATATTGAACCTTTAAGAGCATTTTGCTGATAATACATATGTATACAAAGCAATGGTATGAAGAGTATTTCCACATCATGGTCGTAGTACTGTAGCACATGGTGTGGACTGAAGTGAAGTTTATGTTCCAATCTGTTTTGTGGCCATTACACAACACTGTCTCTGCTGCTTGCACCCATCATAACAAGAGTGATACAGTATTGTGCAAGATTTGGCTAATTTTCTAATCCTTTTTTTTTTTTTTAAACTGTATTTTTATAATTTGGTTTTTAAAAGTATCACAAATATGCATACTGAGAAACAGACAGGACACCAGGGGAAGCACAGTACAGTTTGTCTTTTCACCAGTCACTTCTTGTGTTCAGGGTTACTTTTCCAAATTTCCCAGAGTGGATAAAAATGGAATTCTGTCCATATCATCCTTAGTCTGTTATTAATCTTAAACACATATAGAATTTACCTTGACCTCAGAAAGGGAATAAAAAAATGTTAAATAAAAATAAGCAGTATTTTGTGATAATTATTAAAAGAAAAAGAAAAAAAAAAGGTGCATAACATGTTAACACAAAAAGTCTTCTTGTATAACATTTACATGCACCATCCATTTGGAGCAATACCTATCAAATTTATCAGCACAAAGTCTGAGATTAAATGTCAGCCTTTCCATGACAAACGTCTCCTTTACCCACTCTTCTTCTGTTGGTGGCTCTTTGTTTTGCCATTTCCCAGTTATTGCCATCTTGCTAGTAGCTAGTAATATGTTTATTTTTTAAAAAAATCAAATTAAAAAAAATCAATTAAAAAAATCTAAATCAATTTTTTAGATATTGCCTTCTTGCTGGCAGCTAGTAATATTTTTTTAATCAAATTTTAAAAATCAATAAATTAAAAAAACCTCTAAATCTTTTTTTTTTTTTAGTTATTGCCTTCTTGCTGGTGGCTAGTAATATTTTAATTTTTAAAAATCAAATTAAATAATCAATTAAAAAAATCTAAATCAATTTTTAGTTATTGCCTTCTTGCTGGTGGCTAGTAATATTTACATTTTTTTAAAAATCCAAAATAAAAAAAAATAAAAAAAAAATCTAAATCAATTTTTTTGTTATTACCTTCTTGTTGGTGGCCAGTAATATTTTAATTTTAAAAAATTAAATTAAAAAATTAAAAATAAAAAAAAATCAATCAATAAAAAAAATCTAAATCTTATTTTTTTAGTTATTGCCTTCTTGCTGGCGGCTCGTAATATTTTAAGAAGGTTGTTGTCCTGAAATTTTCTGATCTTTTTTTTGCTCCAGAGTTCTTTTAGCTCCCTCCTACTCACCTACTGGCTGCACCAGTGCACCAGACTATATACAGTTTGCTTGGAAATGTAGTCTAATGTCAACAGACGACCAGCTCCCACTCACAACACTGACTCCAAAACAAACGCCACATAAGCACACACAAATCTTACAGAGACAACCTTTAAGTAAAGGATGTTAACACTTCTTCCACTCTTGGTATGCATTCTTTGGGGTGTAATACCTCATGACTCATTGCAGTTCCTCTGTTTTTATCCTCAGCGCCCTTTAGAGAAGCCAGATGGCCTGGATGTTTCTGACCAGAGCAAGGAGCACCCCCAGCACCTGTGTGAGAAATGTAAAGTCCTGGGCTACTACTGCCGTCGTGTGCAATAATCATCTTTATCCTCATCAGAGAGCAACTTGTGTGTGTCCCCCAAGTCCTATTGTTCATCCTCCACCGAGGCTTTTCGCTTCTGACCTTCACCCTGGGCCCAGTGTGGCGTCCTTTTCCTCCTCTGTTCTGTCTGTCTCACAAGCCTCAAATGTAGATGGTTGCTCTAACCCTCCTGTCTGAACCTTCTGCCCCTCTCCCAAAACACCTGCGCAACACAGATTTAAGTCATTATTCTAATATTTTGACAGTATTGATGGTTATATCCTAAAGGAGCGTGCTAGGATCTTTGCTGAGGAATAATCCCTATCTAAGTGCTCTTCATAAGAAGCTAAAAGTTGCCAAATTCAGTGACTCTAAATGCCTTGTAAACCCATTCATCCAGACTTAATCATTGCATATATGAACTAGCAGTGTGCACAGTATTAGTATTTCATTGGTGTCACTGACAGTATTGTTCAAAAGATTACCTCACTTTGGGGTTTGTTGGCTTTGTGTTTACAGAGATCTGCCTTCCATTTCCCTGTCAAGTGAAGTGCGTGGTAATGTGATGAACGTATAACCCGGCCTCCTGGGATGGTATAATATACACAAGGTCTCTGATGTCTTGCCGTATTAGGGTCAACAGCACATCTTATTAACTGTGAATTAACTGAGGGATATTGTGCCAAACATCCCTAGCTTACATTTGGCCTATTTATTTTCTTGTTGTCTAGTGTGCAATTTGAACTTTTAACTGGGACATGAAGTAATGTTTTTGTATGTTTGTATACCACAATATTGTTTAACTGCTTCCGAGTATCTTTAGAAACTACTGTAGGTTCAGTCGTGTATGATCGCTCCTCGTTTGCTAACAGATTTTTTCATTTTTCGTCCCCAAAGTATTTTTTATTGCCACACAAAACCTCATTTATCTATAGCCAGATTATGTTCATTTCAAATATCACAGTTTTTTCCTCCATATTAAGTAAAAATACATATACGTATATTTCGCCATCCACAGTTTGTTGCTCGTGTTGTTTGAGGAATGTTTAACTTCTCCAAATGATCTAAGAAATGAACTGGTTCCCACAGTTTCATTAGTATGATTTTAGAGGTTTAACTGTCCACATGTAAAGCCTTATTCACTTCTTGACGCTAATTAGAAAAATACAATGGTTTGTTTGAAGGAAAGGCATCTGAGTTGACGTTTTAGTGCCTAACTGATGCCTGGAAGGCTTAGCGGAGTTGTGGAATGACAGTGAAGCTAAACGGAAACTTTTCCAGGGGCTTGTACCCTTAAAAACTATGTCCAACAGCTGATTACAGTTTAAAGAGTGTCCAGAGGGAGGTGGAAAGATGGAGGGGTTCGTTAAAGAATACTAAAACAAATATGGAAAGGTGGATTTGTGATGTGCTGATGCTCGATGATACAGGGAAAGTGATCATTTTTATATTTAAAGGAAGAAAAAAAAAAACACATCCTGCCCACTTTATTCTGTTTACATAACATATATGACAATGAATAATTAGAGTAAAACCATAAAATGACAAACTGTAAAATTAAGGAAGCTTCTGTACTCTCTTATATTTTTATCAAAGCAGTAAATTCTGAAGATATTTTTGTATGTACTATATGTCTAGCCTTAAAAAAGATGATTGACTATATTTTGTACTGTAGCAAACTGTGCCTTATAAAAAACGTAATCACTCGGAAGTGTAAAGGTAAAGACAAGACGGCCTTTTTAAGAAAAAAAAAAAAGAAATCTGGAAGAGAGGAATAGGCTTTTGACTTGAGTAGCATGTGTACATGTGGAAAATTGTGTTGTACAGAAAGTTTTATGCAAGTTGAAGATGTGACTGAGGACTAGAGGATTCTACATATTTGCTTCATTAGCAGTTTGAAGTGGTATGGTGGGTGTTCGCAGCGACACAGTTTGCTGTGGAGGCTCAGGCTGCACCAGCATTTCCCAGCTGGAAAACACACAGTCCTACTGTGGTCTGTTGTCATGGAATATCAACAAAGATGTTATTTCTTAGTCACAACAGAAAGGAGTCGCACATGAATCTGTGGACCTCACGTTTTATGTTTTTTGGTTTTTTTTAATCTATTGTAGTTCTGTTTATCCAAGAACCATTTGGTTTTGTCAGAAAATAGACATGGTCGCTTGCTGAGACTGCAGTGGCTGAAATTGGTACCTGTGCATTTTATATGGATCATTTAGTTACTTTACATCTATAAAAGGTCAGATGAGGAATTGGCAGTTGTGCATAGAAACTATGAAGTAAATGAAAGTTCATCCTAGCCTGTCACAGTTGGGAACAATCCATTTTCTTACCGCAGTAGTTTTCTTTTTCTGTTGCTCTATTATGATGACACTAACCTGAAAGGACATTAAAGCTGTAATGTATTATCCCCATTAAAACAAGTGGCTGCAGTGAGAGGAAGAGATACCAATGATGCCTTATGAAGTCACTTCATTCACAACAAACAATACAAGTGTGGTTGACAGCATTGTGGTTGAACAGGAATACAAAATAAGTGGTGAAAAATGCCATTTGAGGGTTCTGCCATATTATGAGGAGGTCATTTAATGGCAAACCAAGAGCCAACAGAAGCAGCTGATGCGACATATTTGAAAAAAGAAATCTCTGCTTTTAGACACAGTGTCTTGAATTACATATACTTGACTTTTCTAGTACCTTTTCAGTTAAAATTTGTTATTTTCTATGAATGAGATGTGTATTTTGGAACACTTGCTAGATGTTGAAAATTTTAAAGCAATCTGCAAAAAACTCAAGAGTTATTTCCCTAACAAGATATTTACAAAAGACTGTTTTATGTATATATTTGATGGCCATCATTTTCAAGGATAGTAGCTCTTTTGAAGTGTTATGCAATATTGAAGCTTTTTTTGTGTGAAGAAGGGCCTATTGCTGAGAAATAAACAAAGCTGGGAGTTTTTTTCTTTGATGTTTTACAATAATCTGAGGGGTTTATCCTGCAGAAATATTTATGAAAAGATTTTTTACAACACTTTTTGTATAGAATATGCAACAAAGTTACACTAAGAAGGAAATATTGATGTCTACATAGAATATTATTAAAAAGCTGGTACATAATTAATACCCGTTCTCAATTATAAGCCATTGTATTTTTGTGTTTTTGTTTTTATGATGTTATCAGTGTTGAATAACCCTCATTGTTATCAGATGCTATATGTAACTAATTATGTGCTGCCATTTACATCCATACAGCCGCATGTATTCATTTTGTAAGCAGTAACTACAATATTATGAAGATATATTGTGTTAACATGCAGAATATTTCTTTTCTTAATTAGTGATGGATACTCACCACTGTATAAGCACATTAAACTGTGAGATGTAGTTTGCTTAAAGCAGCAAAGACAAGAATCTATTATAAAATGTTATGGTGTTATTAGTAGTTTAGGGAGTGTATACTTTTGTCAAGAAAGTGTGTGTGACAAAGAACTATTCTAGAGTTTGCATGTGCATGTGTTTGGTTTTGAATGAACTATATTTGTGCAATGTATACTTTATTTAAATACTTTACAGTAGTTTGCGACAGTACATATTGTTTTTAACATTATCGGCAACTCCTGATTGTTATTAGTCATGAGATATTTCATTTACTGCTAGCGTAGCCTCTACAAATAATACATATTTACTGAATGTAATGTGTTAACACTTAATGTGGTCAATTGGAAAGTTATGTTTGTATTCTTTACTGTCTGTATCACTTGAGATATTTGTAATGCAATATTGCAATAATGTAATATTTGAATTGGACAGAACACAGGCGTGGGGTCGGGAAGACAATGATTTTGGGAAACAAAGACAGTCATGGTTTCGAGAGTAGACCACAGGTCTGGTTTTTCATGTCCATGAAACGGCATTCCAAAATGTGCCTTATTTGTTAGTCGGGAAAACATTTTAGTGCTTTAGTGCTGTTGAGAGTTTGACGAATAAAAGTCATATTGAATTAGGAATGCTTTGATTTTGTGGTTTTATTTGTTTGGGGTCCAGCGTTGAATTGTTGTTACCAGTAACTGGGAGGTGTTCACTTGGGGATTTGATTTCAGCCAAAGGCAACATGTTTTTCTGACTGCTCCTGGCCATATAATATTCATTACATAAAGTTTAAGTTCTGAAAATGCCACACTGTTTGTCTCCACGCTTCTCCAAGCTTGAAGCCTTAAACTAATCTTAGTGCAGAGATTGCAAAGAAGTGTGTTTTCATGAAGCCGTGCAGGGCCTGTGGTGCTTTAAGACTTTCTCAAAGGTTGGTTTTTGCTCCGTCATCCAGGGGGTCTGCGGACGTGCTGACAGACAACAGACATGCTGAACTCCCAGGACATGATTTCAACACTTTTCTGTTTGCGGCAAACAAATATACAAGATGGACACCAGCTGACATGGTGCAGTGTAATAAATGTAGACATTTACAGCTAAAGAACCAGATTGTACCAGTTGTAAAGATGTCATTGTTGTTGCATGTGTATTAAGTGTTGGCCACAGCTCTACCTTCCTTCAAGCCAAGTTTCCATGCATAATATTGGACATGCATTCCAAATAGCTAAAACTAAACCAGAGGGTGGGGACCCAAATTATATCAAGTTTGTTACAACATCTCTAGCTCAAACAGAGTGAGAACTGAAAAGTCTCTATAGCAACAATGTAATCTGAGAATTCAAACAAACGGTGGAAGGTCAGTGCGCATATGGTTTCATTTAGGGGCAAGAGCTGCTTTTTTACGTCGCTTCATTATTTACTTTCATAAAGTATTAGCTCGATAAGCAGCACCACCCAGTCTCTGGCTCGGAGACGTGTCCTGGCCTCTTTCCTCCCCCTCTCTTGTCTCTCTCCCGGAGCCACTCTGTGTTTCAAATAATAAAGAGGGGCAGAGTTAGAGAAGCCCACATACAAGCTAAAGACATTTTCAGGTTTCTTTTTGACTCCAGAGAATGAAATCATCTGCACTCGTAGGATCTGGAGAAGTCTGTATAGCCCACAGGTCTATCATGTGTCAAACTGTGTTCATGTGATACTTCAGCCTCACGGTAGGTGGATGTCACATGATGTCACATCCTGCGCTGATGGACAGGAAGTGGTGCAGGAGAACAGGCGTCTAAAAAAAGCTGCTGGATCATTTCCAGGAAGCTTTAAAACCAGTGGAGATGGTGGCACAAGAAGAAGGAACAGCCCATGCAAATCAGAGCTAGTGAAATACGAAAATGTTTTTATTTGGCAGTGAATGCACCATAAATACAGTATAGAATCATTTTATAAAGTAGATTACTCATCATCTTATATTACATGCAACATACTGTAGGTTAAGACTTCTGTGAATCAGCAAGCATGGTTTTATAACATTAAATATCTAAAATTTTCTATCTGATTTTGAGCCTTAAAATAATTAATCTTGAAAACTTATGATTAACAAAGTAACAGAGTAAAAGTAACCTGTTACAATTCCTTGTTAAGCTGTTCTGAACGCAGCAGACAGGATAAAGTAAATAGCAAATGTCTGCATACTGAGTCATTCTGTAGAAGTCCGTGTGTGTTACTTGATCTCCCCACAGTCCGTGATGACAATTTTCTTGATCACACCACCATCATGTAAACCAAAAGATTCCATCTTGGTGACGATGTCCATACCTTCCTTTACCTGCCCAAACACCACATGTTTACCATCAAGCCTGTGAACCAAAGACACACAATGAGACCTCAGACGTTTGTAAGTGATTACAGATTGTTACATTTGATAGAACAGACTGTAAGTGGCTGCAGAAATTCACAAAACACACACAACTTTAACTACTTACCATTCAGTTTTGACAGTACAGATGAAAAACTGGGAGCCGTTGGTGTTTGGCCCTGAATTTGCCATTGAAAGTATTCCTGCACAAAAAAAAGACACACCAACAGGTAATTTTAACTACGTGATAACCTCATTTTACCACTTATCACATGAAAACCATGTTAAAGCCTTACGGGAGAGAGATGGAAATAAACACAGGTCAACAACAGGGTTACATAAAGGTCTGTTTCTGTTTTCCCTAAACTGATGTAAACTGTGGTTGCACAACGCTTTAAAGAGAAGCAACAAATAATAAGAATGTGGGTTAAGTTTATTTAAAAAAGAAGTTATTTTGATTGCATGTTGATTCACTAAAAACTAGGTCATTCACCTGGGGATTGCAAAATCCATATAGCTGGGTGTTTAAAGTCTAGTAAGAGACCAGGCAATGCCATCTAGTGGATATGCTGAAAAATACACATATACAATCCAAACAAACTGCATCATCAATAATCCTGATTAAATGATAAATTAGACATAAAATGATAATGAAAACAGATAAACACATGCCTAACACCTCAGTTAACTAGGAGAGAAAGCAGTGATAAATCAGGGGTGGAGTGATGAAATAAATAAATAATAAAGTAATTTCACTACTACCTGAAGATGTAACTTGCAACCTATTTCTACTCCACTATATGATGAAACAATGATGTATTATAAAGCATTAAGATAAGGTTATGCAAATTATTTTTTATTTATTCATGCTGAAAATTTCTTTGCTCATAATTGGGAATTCTGATGCACAGTGTGGCATGCTTTGATTTACTAAGAAAGAAAAAGTAATATAAACAAATTGAACTGCAAAAATTTCTAAAGGTTTTGGTTGTTTTAAGAGAAGCTCAAAAGGAATATGATTTTTGTTATGGCTATAAAGTTGCAATTAATGTTGAAGACTTTAATAAATCATAAAAAAAACCTTTTTGTATCTCTGCTTTTCTTTCAAGGAGAATCAAAATGTTCTAGTTCACTGGAAAAATTCATGTTTTGATTTATTTGGAGTTCAAATTTCTACAAATTGTTCTGTGCTACATTCCACCTTCTTAAGTTGAATAAATTCTATTTAAAAAGTTAACTTTTTATACATACATGGTTTTCACTGGACAGTGGGTCTAAAAATATATGACAACCTTATGGAATGATGCATTCAGTAGCATTCAGATAGAGCAGATAATCTGATCTCAACTCTATAAACATGTACAAGGTAAAATTAATCCAATATTGTGTATAATA
>JAQQZY010000008.1:27916754-27932062 GCA_030068375.1 Ostorhinchus rueppellii
TTATTTTTTTTTTTTTTTTTTTTTTTAACTTGTGCTATAGTATTATTTAACAGCATTTGTAATTGGGGGGAAAAACAGCTTCTGTTGTTTAAAATACACCCAAATATCTAAATTAACTACATAAACAACCATCTTGAATTGTGATAAACAAGAGAAATCATTTTATTGAAATCTGCTACTCTCTGATTGTCCCCTGGATACATGGACTATATGTTCACACCATTTGACAAATCAGATGAACAAATTTTATTTTGGGGACAACTTTGTTTTATTTTATTGCAAATCATATGATCTTGACAGTATTTAAAGTTACATTATAGGTTTTCCTCATATTGTGCAAGAATATTGATGATTGAATATTATGCTCCTTGTGTATGTTTTACAAGTAACATGAAACTTTTTCCTTGTCCCAATCCTCAGCCCCCTGTTGCCTTGCCCACCAGTCTGAGCCTGTCCAACCCCCAGCAGACCGCCCAGATTACTGTGTCCTACCCAACTCCACGCTCAAGTCACCAACAGCAGACACAGCCCCAGAAGCAACGAGTCTTTACTGGTGTCGTCAACAAGTTACATGACACATTTGGCTTTGTAGATGAAGATGTCTTCTTTCAGCTAAGGTAACAAAAAACATTAAATAATGGTTGTTGATATTTCTCAAACTGGTACCTTCTTTTACTTTTACCTCAGTTTGAGATTTATTTTAATGCCAGCCAGTCCCCTTTCAGGCTAGATGTCTGAACATTTGTTTGTATCTTAGTGCCGTAAAGGGGAAGACTCCACAAGTGGGTGACAGGGTCCTAGTGGAAGCTGTGTACAACCCTAACATGCCATTCAAGTGGAACGCCCAGCGCATCCAGACCTTACCTCAGCTGGCAAATCAGTCGGTGAGAATATTCAGAGGTTGCACTCAGTCTCTCAAAGATAAAGGAAAATACTTTTTGAGCAGAATGATACATCTTTGTGATGTATGTAGACTTGCATTTTTGCACTTTGAGTTTTTGACAGTTTTTACTTTTAGAATGAAGAGTTTCCTGTAAATATTTCGTATCTTATTAAAAAAAATATTTGTTTTGATTGTCTTTTTAATTGATTTTAGAGACAAAAGCAGTTCACATATATGAATCGTGGTCAAATGCCACCATTTCCAAGCAGAACTGAACATTGTCTGGATCTGGGTTCTCAAATGAATGTATTGATGTTGAGGAAACTTTTTATTAAAGATGGGGTTTTGGACTAAACTGTTGGAATATCAGCTTGTTCAAGGGGAAATTTTTTTATAGACTTCAGTCAGTTAATCAAATGTTTAGTTTATTATTATAGGTGTAGCACTAGATTTATTAACTTCAATTCCTGCACTTGTTTTCACCTGTGTCACTCCATCTGTCAACAAAACACTTTCAACATTAAGACAATGCAACCAATCTAGTCTTTTGAACCAAAGTAGACATCATCTTCTCATTTTTTTGAAACTGGTATGATCAGTTCGCATTACTTAGTTTGTCTTTGTATTTCAGTCTTAGAGGTCAAAATAAACACCTGAGCACTTTCTTAACACTTTTCTTTTTTTTTAGGGGAAATTACAATATATTACTTTGCGATTCGTGATTTCATCTTATGTTTAGTCTTTGGAGCGAAGTCTAATATAACTAGGATTTTTTTTTTCCCCCAGATTACTCTTTTTTTCCCTGTTCCTCTCTGTTTTTTATTGACTGTTGTGTTCTCAATCCCTCCTAGCATCAGCAGCAGCCTCAGCCTTTACCTCAAGCTTCCCCACAGCTCGGCAGCCTTTACAGTGAACCAGGGATGCAGCTGCGCTACTCAGACATGCACTCTACTCCGGACAACAGACAAAATGTAACCCCCCTAGCTGTGAATCACTCATCTTTTATTAGTCCTGTTTTCCTTTCTTTCTTAGATTTTTTTTTTTTTTTTTAAATTTCATGTGTGTTTACTGGTTTTCTTGCTGAACCTAATATCTAACCATAGTTAAGTCTCTTTAACTGCAGTTTTTGCTTTTTTTCTTTTAGTTTGCTGTTGCATCCAAAGGAATAGAACTGCATTTTCTAGTGTTTTCAACAATACTTTTCTTTATTTTAAGGGAACATTCACAGACCAAGAGATCATTTTTGACTTCATTTTTGCATAATTACACAATCATTAATGTGAATTTTGTTTAGGTTACCATTTGAGCTTTAACTTTTACCTCAGATATGCCTTTAAACCTTATAATTGGTGCCTTTTTCTACAGGGGACATACAGATGACAGTGTCTTCAGTAGCTGAAAACATTGTATGGCAGGGGCCTTTCTGAAATCATTCTTTTGTCACTATAAACTTATTTCTAGTTCTATTCATACTTCTCAAAAATACATTTTATTTGGCTGCATTCATTTCCAGTAATTCAGAGAACAAACATGTACTTTGCTAAGTGTGCAGGACTGGATAGTTAAACATACAACATATTTTGTTTTTGACTCATTTTGTTAAGTTGAGATAATTGAATGTGGTGTTGAATTGTAGTTGATCACCATTCCTTTAAAAGGATCTTGCAAGATTCTGAACTAACAGTGTGTCTAACAAATCTAAAATATCACAACAATAGTGCATTGTACTTCCACACATTTCACTAATGCTGCATGCAGGTTGTGATTGTTGAAGCAGAAGTGATGCACACTGATGTGCATTCCTATTTCATTGACCAGTTTTAACCCAAATGTAATGTAGTTTTTGTCAAAATCAAGTAATATTACAGCTAAGGTAATCTGGTACCTTCGGTGCTGATAGTGACATCCACTCATTGCTGTTACTTAAGTAATGGTCACATGCTCTTAGTCCAGAACTATTGTTGCATTTCTGTAAATTGACATAACGCTTTCTTATACACACATTGCACCATAAATTATTTCTAAGCTTTAATAATCATTTATAGATATTTTAAAACATTCAGAGTAAATCCTGTCTTTTTACTTTAACCTTCAAATTAGGTTAGTTAGCATCTTATTTCCTTCATCCAAAACATTTGCATGTTCAAACAGGTGAAATCCAAAATCATGACTTTTGACAGTCTCAAGATGTGTGTTGACTAATTAAAATAAACCAAATGCCTTATGAGTTAATATTTTTGTCTAGCACCGGGAGATTGTTGAATAGGTCAACATACCAGGACACCTTTTTGATAGATCTTTCCTAATTTCCTCATTCAAGCAGATGCTCAGACTGTTCCACAGCTTCTTCTTGTCAAGCAGCCACTGACATGAGACTTTGAACAGTACATCTTCCTGTTTTTATTTGTCAAAGTTAGTAGCATTTTAAGGAATTATGATTGAGGGCTGACCTTTTGTATACTTACCTCTGTTTGGTTTTTGTTTTTTTAAAATATTTTTCTGTAGAGTCAGCCTCAACCTCCTAACATGATGAAACCAGCGCCCACCATGCTGCAGTCACTACCTCCCCCAACTTCATTCAGCGTTCCAGCCCAGGCTCCCCCTCCCTCATTACTGCAGGCCCAGCTCTCTGCTGCCTCTCTGGCCCCGCTTCTTCAAAACCCTCCACAGCCTCTTCTGCCACAGCCTCCACCCAAGGGTAAAGGTTACTTATTTACACAACACCTTTGTTAAACTATAACCTGTATTTCTGCATCATTTAGTGGTTTAACGAACACATTTAAAAAAATATGGCCTTTGTTTCTAGATGTCTTTCCTGGAGGGCTCCTTCCACCCCCAGTTAGAATGATGCCTCAGCCACAGCCTGTGCGACGAATTGAGCCTCCACCTCGCTTCCCCAGTCGTAATGATAGAGGCCCAGAGCTCATTCTCAGAACTAAAGAGGAACGCAGGTCAGATTTCAACACATTTTATCTGACATTATTTTTCTGTTTGCTAATAATTGTATGAAACCACTCACCACTTCTTGAAAATTTTGCCTTAAAATGAATTTCTCAACCTACTTTTGAATAATGTCCTTTGTAGAGACAGAGACCGTGAACGCAGGCGTTCAAGAGAACGCTCACCCACACGCAAACGTTCCAGAGACCGCTCTCCAAGACGGGATCGGTCACCTCGACGGCCTCGCAGGGTGATGCCTCGCTACACAGTCCAATTCTCTAAGTTCAGTTTAGATGGGTAAGTAAGACTTTCATGTCTCAGGTGGTTTCTAATATATCCAGCATTAATCCAGATCATAACTGTTGTCTCTTCTGTCTCTAGCTCTAGCTGTGACATGATGGAGCTGAGGAGGCGCTATCAGAGTCTCTACATTCCTAGTGACTTTTTTAATGCCGTATTCACCTGGGTGGATGCCTTCCCTCTTACACGGCCCTTCCAGTTTAGTAATGCCTGCAACTTCCATATCATGCACAGAGAGGTGGATCCTTTAGTCAAGAACACAGCTGTGCTGGACCCACCAGATGCTAATCACACCTACAGTGCAAAGGTAAGATGCTCAGTAATCCCCAACAACAGATTATTACTATAACTATTGAGTTATCGCAGTTATCCATGGTCATTTTCTATATCACAACCCAAAGGGTGAGATTTGAGACAAATC
This sequence comes from Ostorhinchus rueppellii, assembly GCA_030068375.1. Taxonomy (NCBI): domain Eukaryota; kingdom Metazoa; phylum Chordata; class Actinopteri; order Kurtiformes; family Apogonidae; genus Ostorhinchus; species Ostorhinchus rueppellii. Next base: position 27,921,299 of record JAQQZY010000008.1, read on the forward strand.
CCAGACAAATAATGAGAAGATATAGATATTCTGTCATTGGTCCAAGTCTGTGGTCTTAGATCACACTGAACAAGAAACATTTTCATTGTGTTTTAACCAATGATCACCAATAATAATTCTGATTGTTGTAGAGATATGGGTTGTCTGTCCCTAATGTGACAACAACTGGCTTCCATCTAGACCAACAGTAACACATTATTAAAAGATGCAACATATCTATTTGTGTGCTTAACAATTCCCACAAGTGTTCTTTGCAGAGTTGGGTTTTCAGTTTGCTGTCTTTTCCTGAGCCCTGACTGGGTCCACAGTCTTTTGCCATTTTTTTTTTCCTCTTCCAACTTCATTGCCACTGTTCTGACAGAATGATTCCTAGCTTAGTAATCCAACAAGGTTCATAGTGTCTATGTTCTTTTAGTTTATTTGAATTCTTCCGTATCTTCCGATTCTTAGCTTAGTTTATTTGTTTACTACTGTAGTGGAACAGATATGTATGCCGCATGGTGATGGCCTTATATTTGTGTATATAGACTTGTGCCATAGCCTGTAATTCATGTGTTTATCATGCAGTCTGCAAATAGCTTTAGAAATAATTATTGGAATACCTGTGACAAAGTAGTGAGAAGTCAACATTTGCAGTAAATGACATGTAAAGTAAAGTTCAATTTAAATTAATGACAAAGATACCCATTTGTAAATCAATCACAAATAACATGTAAATTAATATCGGATCATCTGATGTTTCAAAACAGTCCAGAAACACTCATTCTCCAAGAACAGAATGGTACATTGTGACTGGTCATAAATGTAAAAGACAAATATCATCTTGGTGCCTAAGATGTTTGCAACTCTTTAAGTTCTTGTTGTGTGATGGTTCAGGTGATGCTGCTGGCTAATCCCAGCATTGAGGAGCTCTATCACAAGTCCTGTGCTTTGGCAGAGGATTCCCAGGAGGTCAGAGACTCCTTTCAGCACCCTGCCAGACTCATTAAGGTATGTTTTGTGCTTCTGCTGTACTGATGAATGTACTTTTAACACAGCATTACGGACAGAGCTGATAGTGATGTAAAAGCCCTATTCCATTTCTGAATGTTCTCAGTGTGGAGTAACTCAAACTGATGTCAGCTCATTCTAAATTGCCTTTTTGTTTTGTTTTTTAAACACTTTTTTTTTGTTGTGGATCCGCAGAGTTTGGATTACTTAAATGTGTCGCTGACCGTTTTGTTTTTCTCTGTCTTTATCTTCTTTTTTGGCTCTCTTCACCCACCATACCCCTGTATCCACATTCCCTGTTTCCATCTAACCTGCTCTACTCTACTATTGCTCTCCTTTGTACTCGTCTGTCTTTCTCCTTCAGTTTTTGGTGGGCATGAGAGGTAAAGATGAGGCCATGGCCATTGGTGGCCACTGGTCTCCCTCTCTGGATGGAGCTGACCCAGAGAAGGATCCCTCAGTCCTTATAAAGACAGCTATACGCTGTTGCAAGGCACTCACAGGCATAGACCTTAGTCTGTGCACTCAGTGGTAAGCGTTGTTACTAGTCCATACTTACTCTAATTTTGTATTCATTCTGCTTTGACTGAAATTTCATATTAAATATCTGTAATACTGTGCATCATGTTACTACCTGATACTAAATCTCATTGTGCACATGTTGAGCAATGTTTTTTTGTTTTGTTTTTTTATATTAATGATGATTGTTTTTAATTTGCTACCCATTATTTACTTTTTTTGTGCAATGTTCTTTTTGCCTCTGTGTGTTGTTGTCTTGCCTCCCTTTCTGTCACACTTTCTAAACATTTATATGCATATCCTGTTGTGATGAAAAACCAAAACGCATGGACTTTGTGGCTGGAAGCAGTAGCCTGGACCAGAAGACACTGCTGTTACTTTGTTTTCTTTGATTTTTTTTTTTCTATGGTCTTTGTTAAATATCTTACATATTTAACTGGCTTTCACTGTCCTGTTGATTCTCTTCTTCGCACAACCCTAATGTAGTGCGTTACATAAGTGTATCCTAGGTTAAATGCAGAACTCACCATCTATAATTGGCTGAAGATGGCTAATAATGGGGCAGAATTTGGGGGTGTGATTTATTTATTCTATGTGATTGTCTGTCAACTTTTGCTGCCATAACCTGTGACAACAGTCGGAGAGCTGCAGACTGGGCCCATTTGTCTATGCTGTGTGTGGTGGGGGAGAAGGGTCAGTGTAATGATGCTGATCATTCATTGACCTCGCGGGAGGGAGTAGCTGTTGAAGGCTCGTCCTAATAGGCTTGCCTTTTATACTGTGCCCTGACCAGAATGTTTCTTTCCAATGCACCTTCTTCCTTTGCGACAGGTATCGTTTTGCAGAGATTCGCTATCATCGGCCAGAGGAGACTCACAAGGGGCGGACAGTCCCTGCTCATGTGGAGACAGTGGTTTTGTTTCTTCCGGATGTTTGGCATTGTCTTCCTACCCGCTCAGAGTGGGAGGTGCTGTCACGGCGACTCCGGGAGCAGCTGGCTGAGAAGCTGTCGGCCGAGCGAAAGGAGGCGGATGGAGAACAGGCACTGAACCGCTAATCCCTCTCTTCTCATTTCCGATTCTCACAGGAAGGCACAGGAATTACAAAAAAACAAACCCCAGATACACACCACACGCCAAGCACACTTCACTACTCACGCTCAGACATGAACACCAGGGAGATTATCGCTCCACCAGATTTCACCTAGGCTTCTTCTGTTTACTCCTCCACCTGTCCCCTTCTCCTCTGCTCCATTCCTCCATCAGCACTCCCACCTTCCCTCACATCCAGCAGACACATACAGTGGAAGCAGTGAGACTAGGCTGTGTTGTGTAGGCCCCAGTCGCAGCTGATAAAACAGCTTCCAGCTCCGTAATCATGATTAATTGGGCGCTAATCTGGGAATAATTCTGTTTAATCCTGGCATTTTGAGCAGTATTTCTTGCTTATCCTGCTATCAGTACGGGCGCTTGCAAATGGGTGTCAAAATGATCTCAAATCTCAGACTACTCATGAAATTCAAACCAGTGTCTTTCTTTTTCTAGACAGAAATCTGAACTGTTTGTGCTGGAATCTGTGGAGTCAGCTGTATGTAAATAATGTGTTTGTTGTAGAACTGTCTTTTTATATGATTTTTCACATCAATTTGATACCATCTGACTTCGAAAACAGAACCTCCCCCAAGTCCTGTTTCTTGTCTGTTCTTGTTGTTGGATTCTACTTTTTCATTTGGACTACATGTAGAATTTGGTTTTTCCAGGGCAGTTGGTTGGACAGAAGCACAGATCGCTCCCATGTGACATAGGTCTTTAAAACGCATAAATGCCAATACTCGATATCCCAGTCATAGACCGTGCTAGGGCCACCTTATCCACACTGTTTGGAGACCAGCTTCAGTTCACCTGATGTACCTACACACCTCTCATTGATTTTTACCTTTTTTGTGTTCCACAGATTGATTGATTGGCAGCTGGGGGGCATTTCTGTTGGTTTTATAAGAGCTAGAGAGCTTCCCTGTGTACGCTTCAGTAGCAGTGGACTTAAACACAGTCGAGAGCTCACTAGGACGAGACAAAGAAAGACAGATGTGACGTTGCTTCTTGCACGGATCAACTTAAAACTCACTCAGGCCACAAATGGTGTGCTGACTCTTTGTTATCCCACCTCTTTCTTTTTCTCTGCCTGTCTCTATCTAAATAATTCCCTATCAAGGAGGAAGACGAGAAGGATGACGATGAGTCAAAGGATGTTAGTACTCCCACTCACTGGGCTAAACTTGACCCGAAATCCATGAAGGTGAGAAGATTTTATGAATAAAATGAATTAAAGTTATAGTTTACTGACTTTAGAAGGCGGAGTTAAATATCACCACCTTGTATTTTTCCTGTATCTCATGAAAACCTTCCTAATTTTTCTACTTTTATATAACTTTAACTTGAAATAGTTGCACATTTATAAGAGCTAGAGAGCTCTTATAAATGCAGTTCAGTTTTTACAGGGTTTTGAGTGTTGCCTGTTGACATAATCCACCTCTTTTGTGTTGTCATCTTCATGCGTGCAGTCAAAACAACCACATATTGTGTCTGACAATTGTAGATTTTATTTGTCAAAACTAGAAAAGCACTCAGAGAGCGCAGACCTCCGCCAAGTCAGTGTTTATACATTCCTCTAATAGATGGCACTGAATGACCTCATATGCAACTCTGTGCTGCCATGCCCTATTTCTCAATGATAAAGAATCCTTTTAAAAAAATTCCTGGATTCAGATGGTGATCCACATCACCTTCAAAATTTAATCACCTCTTCCTTGATCCAGAGTGGACATATCCTGAAAATTTCATCAAAATCTGTCCATAACTTTTTGAGTTATGTTCGATCTTTTTAGATATTTATTCAAATGCAGATATAGCAGAATTTCATTTTTGTTTTTCTTTATTGCTCATTTTATTTATTATTCAAGACTGTTTTATTAAATAATGGTTATTTGAAACATCCTAAAAGCACGGTGTACTGTTCCTCTGTTGGGATCGCACAAAAATAATGTTGTGAACTAATAGAATATGAACATTTGAGCAGATTCTTAAACTGTAAATATCTGGAAAACATAATTTAAGTTTTAACACAAGAACATTTTTTGATGTAGCATTAGATCCTCTTGTGATCAAATAAAAATCTGTTTAGTATTTGTGCATATTTCTGGTGTAATTCAGTTTTTCAAAGAAATAATAATTTTTAAAACAGAAACAAACAAAAATTGCCTTTTTAACAGTATCATGATATATCGTGATATATCATATTGTGATCTGAGTATTGTGATTTGTATCGTATCTTCAGATTCTTACCAATACACACCCCTAGTCAAAACCAGTCTTCAGCTTTTGGATGATGATGTGATCGCACTTGTTGGTTCTTCATTTCTTTTCGTGCATTTTACTTTTTTCCTCTGAAGGTGAACGACCTGCGCAAAGAGCTGGATTGTCGTTCTTTGAGCTCAAAAGGCTTAAAGTCGCAGCTGATCGCCCGCCTCACCAAGCAGCTGAAAGTGGAGGAGCAGGTGGAGGAATCCAAAGAGCCCGAAAAAACAGAGAGCAAACCTGTTGAGGAAGAGGAGCCAATTCGCACTGAGGAAGACAGAGAGGTAAATCATGTTTTGGCTAAGTGGATGATCCTGGACTGGTCTGTTTAGTTTCAGGGTTTTGAAAGAATAAGTGTCACTCATTTAATATTTGCATCCTTACAACAGTGGCATTACACTTAAAAGTAAATTTATTTTTTATATAGTACAGAATAGGGCATTGTAAGAGGAATTTCAGGGTTTGTAAATGTGCATAGTAAACATTAACTGTAATAGGTTATTCACTATCCTTAACCCCTTGATGTGTATTGATGGAAATTTGCATCAACCCCCCCCCCCCGGTGCTCCACAATGCAACCAAAATTCTAACTACATGAAAGAAAAAACACAAGTAAAATTCATTTTGTACAATTACAATTTCTGGTAGCAGGTTATCCTATAGTGATGCAAAGTTTGTCGCATCGGTATTTTTGTTATATGAAGTTAGTGATGACATGTGCTGGACTTGGACTGTGAGCTTGTTTTAGATGTTTAACCATTTATGTGCTTGTTTGGATTGCGTTTTGTTTTCTGACAATTTTGTTGTGCTGTTAACTGACACTCCTGCTTATGTGAATGTATGGAATGTGTATATCGCTGCAAGTGTTGTATCGTGTTACCATGGCAACACAGACAAAACAATAGGTCTAAGGCTATGTTCAGACTGCAGGCAACTGTGGCCTAAATCTGATTTTGCCCACATGTGACCTGTATCAAATCCAACCCGGGCCACTTTCATGTGTGGTCCTAAATCCAACACGTATCCGATACTTTGCAATGCAACTTCAGTCTGAACAGCCGAGTCGCATTGATCCGACTTTTACATCATTGAAATGCGACAAACATCACAGCGAACACAGTACGTATCTGCGTGGTTACGCATTATGTCAGGACCTTTTTTTGTGCATGCAGGTCACTTCAGGGTCACATTCAGTTCATACCTTAAACTGATAGATGCCACATTTAATGTGTAATATGAACAAGCACAAAAAACATTGGATTCTACAAATAAATCCAAATTGTGCATTAAGACCTGCTGTCTGACAGTGGTCGAAGAGGCTACGATTGCGACCATTTATATAGTATGCCCAATTAGACTAGTAGTCCAGTTGAACTTCGTCACATCCTTCACCTTCTATTTACTGTTTGTCTCCTGTTTCCCTTAAAGTTAAGAGGTAAAAGGTTTCCACACCTGGAGCCTTTAGTGCAGGAGACTCGATCTGCAGTACATTTTCCATCTGGTTCAATGGTACAATTAACTTGGGCAAGTGAGTAAAATCAAATGCACCAAGGCCATTTAGAAGAGGTTGTTGTGGTTGAGTCTGAGCCCTTTAAGTCCAATACAGCAGATTCACACTAAAGCAGACAAATTAAAATAATGATAAAGGATTAGATTTCTATAGCACTTTTCTAAACACCCAAAGTGCTTTACATTATTCATTCACTCTCACATTCTCCCTCTGGGGGTGGTAAACTACATTTGTAGCTACAGTTGCCCTGGGGCAGACTGACGGAAGCGTGGCTGCCATTTCGCGCCTACGGTCCCTCGGACCATCACTGAACATTCATACACCAACGTGAGTGGCACTGGAGGCAAGGACACAACGGACTGATGGACAGGACAGAGTGGGATTTGAACCGCCAACCCTTCGGTTATGGACGACCAGCTCGACTGAACCATGGCCGCCCCTGCATAAATAAAGGGTTTTTCACACCACATCAAAGATTGGTTTGTGCTTCATATATTTCAGGAGGAAGAAAGGAAGAGGCAGGAGGAACTCGAGCGCCAAAGGAGAGAAAGGCGCTACATTCTTCCTGATGAGCCCACCATCCTCGTTCACCCCAACTGGGCGGCCAAGAATGGGAAGTTTGACTGTAGTGTCATGTCCTTGAGTGTGCTGCTGGACTACAGGCTGGAGGACAACAAGGAGCACTCTTTTGAAGTGAGACTTAAAGGCCACTGTGTACAGTTCATGTTGTCTCAGAAATGATCCAAGATGTGTACTTTCTGTTTTAAATGTTTTGTAATGCGATGGGGGCCTCACACTTCTTGTCCTTGTATGTCCAGGTGTCCCTTTTTGCTGAGCTGTTTAATGAGATGCTACAGAGAGACTTCGGCTATCGCATTTACAAAGCCCTCGCTGCCCTCCCTGCCAAGGACGAAAAGAAAGAGAAGGAGAAAAAGGTCAAAAAAGAGGGAGAAAAGAAAGACGGTGAAAAACGCGAAATGAAAAAAGAAAAAGACGAGGAGAACGAGGAGCCATCTGCAAAGAAGTCCAAAGAGGATGATGAGGAGAGGAGGAAGGTAAATGCCTTAAGTCCATGTGTTTGAATGCACATCTTCACTTTTCTCCAAAACTGGTGTTAGTTTAACGTTGTTTGTCTTCATCCAGTACGAGGACAAGGTGGTGAAGAAGGAGGAGTCTAGAGATGAAGATGATAATGAAGACGATAGTAGCACAGCCAACGCCGAGGAATACGACCCTTTGGAGGCTGAAGATGCAGACGATGACGATGATGATGGTACAACCCCTTCTTTTAATGCAATCAAATTATTGTGACATTTCCATCTGTGTGATTTTGGCCAGTGATGAGAAATCATGCACCACACTGAACCTGTGATGGATTACACTACCACAGTTTCTGAGGCCTTTCCATGGAGAACTAAGTGTCTTCTGATCTTGGACTTACTGACATTCAATAAAATTGGTACAAAATCAGAAAGCACTAGATGTTTACTCAGATTGTTAGATGATACATTACAGAAAATGGGTATATTATAGCAACATTCCTTAAAGTCTTACATTGTTTTGCACCGATTTAGTGGAACAGCCCTTTATGAAAGTGTACAGTTTACTCATCTCAGTCCACTTGTGATACGTTTGTTTTGGGGGTTTTTTAGATAAAGATGACGCCGACTCCAATGACAGAGACAGGAAGGACCGTAAGGATGACCGCAAGTCGTCGAAGGAGAGGTCCTCCAAAGATAAGGTAAATCAGAATCAGAGTATTTTTTTTAATCCCAGAGGGAAATGATTGTGTGTTACAGATGTTCCATTCAAGTACAGGGTTCTCCCCAGACAATGGAATAACGGCACTGCGCCAGGGGACTGCTACTCATTTTCAAATTTTTTTTCTATTTTTCCCTGATAATTTTGCTAAAATCTACCAAAGTCCGTCGGGTTTGAGGGGACGCGCATCTGGGGAAAACCCTGAAGTTTAATAAAAGGAGCATGAAAGAAAATATCAGTACTCTATATACACTAAGTATACATATTAATGTACTCTATTAAGACACTGATATGAGGTTATTGCATATATACAATGGAAAAACTAACTTACAAACTACAAGAAGCACAAATGGACAAGAATTGGAATAAATGGACAGATTACAGAACCTGGAATGGTGGATAAACTGAATAATGTGTATGCAGTGTACCCAAGCAAGTTTGTCTTTTGCTGTTTTAGTTGATTATGTGTTTATAAAATTTCAATATAAATGTAAAAAAAACCTAGTTCTTGCTATAAATGTCCTTTTTTTTTTTTTTTTTTTTTTTTTAAACACAAGGAGAAGAACCAGATGGTCACACACAACAAGGAGCTGCTCATGGCGTTCGTCTACTTTGACCAGAGTCACTGTTGCTATTTAATGGAGAGAGACCTGGAGGAGATCCTGTACACACTGGGGCTGCACCTTTCTCGAGCTCAGGTAAACATACTGTTAGTTTTTCCTCTGATCGGTTTATTTATTTATTTTTAATCTGCATTTATTTCTCTGGAGAAGTTGACCTGAAAGCTCTGCTGTGTTTCCAGATAAAGAAGCTTCTGAACAAACCAGTGGTGCGAGAGTGCTGTTACTACCGTAAACTGACAGACAGGGGAAAAGAAGAGCCTGTGCCTTCATTTAATGACACTCAGATTGAAAACCTTTTAGGTGAGCTAAGCATTTATGGTCAAATTCAGTCATTTCATTAGAATAACTATGATTTGGCCAGTGATGAGAAATCATGCACCACGCTGAACCAGTGATGGATTACACGACCACAGTTTCTGAGGCTTTTTGAAGGGGGAAAATACTTGATATAAATAATCGAGTATGGTTTACTTACAGAGCTTTCCTGTTTTTGTTCACAGGTAACAGAGGACTACTTCCTGCTCCTAAAGCTCGTCCTCAGTCGGAGGCCAGTGAGTCCGGTAACCTGATTGTGTACAATGGTGCCATGGTCGATATCGCCAGCATGATGCAGAAACTGGAAAAGAGCGAGAAAGCAAGGGAGGAGATTGAGCAGAAACTCTTCCTGCAAGATGCCAAAATGGGTATGATAGGTTTTATGTCGCATAAAGATCAGATCCATCATGTTTGTACATATGAAAGTGTGATGAATACACATGGATCAGATGGAGAGTTTTTCTAAACCGGCACAAATAGGCCAGCTTCATGCAGAACATCATAATTAACACACTATATGGGATAAAAAGCTGATATATATATATATCACCTCCGCCAAGGAGGTTATGTTTTTGCCAACATTTATCTGTTTGTCCGTTTGTGTTCAAAATAACTTGAAAAGTTTTGAACGGATTTGGATACAATTTTCAGGAATTGTTAGAAATGGAACGAGGAACAAGTGATTATATTTTGGTGGCGATCCGGATCACTGTGTGGATCCAGGAATTTTTTTCAAGGTTTCTTTATCATTGGGAGATAGGGCATGACAGCACAGATCTGCCTAGTTCAGTTCAGTTGACTTTATTAGTACCCGAAGGTAGATTTGTTTTGCAGTGTATATTAAAGGCACATGTTTGACAAAGGACAAAACACAGAGGACAAAATAGTAGAGACAAGAGACAAGACATAGTAAAGAAACAAGCAAACAATAAATGAGATGAGGTCCTATGAGGTCATTCAGCACCATCTAGTGGAGGAAAGTACAAACACTACCTTTAAAAACAAAAAAAAAAAAAAAGTACAAACACTACCTTGGGGGAGGTCTGCGCTCTCCAAGTCCTTTTCTGGTTTTTAATGGAATATCCTCAGGCTGATAATATATCTTCTAGTGGATCTGAGTTGCAAGCTACACTCTGTGTCAGTAGTCCAACAGGACCATGATCTGGCTCAATTTGAGCTTTGCTACAGAAAAACCCAGTTCCACTTGATTCAGTTTTCACTCCTCTGTGATCGCTGTGTCTGAGTGGACTGGTACATTACATTACTGTCGCTGCACATCGACAACAGCTCAACATCTGTCCACTCTATTTTCAATGAAAAAGGACTGAATTCACAGTAAAGACTAAAAAGACTAATAGTTCACAGAAGGTACATAGTAAATCACAGTATACAACAAATTCTAACAATGTGGGATGAGATTCAACCTTTTGTGATATTCATTAAGGTTCTGAATAAACAAGGCTAATTTGGAATGTTCATTTAGAGTATTTGCATAATGTGAAGTTATAAATGACTTTACATGACAAAACATTAAGCAATAATTGTGTTTTCACAACAAAAGGGAATAAAATTAAGTCTCGTGTAAAATGACAAAATGTAACTTTTTGTCCAACAAAAGTCATTCATTCATCTTCTATACCCGCTTTATCCTCACTAGGGTCACGGGGGTCGCATGGAGCCTATCCCAGCTGCT
>JAQQZY010000008.1:27971856-27982342 GCA_030068375.1 Ostorhinchus rueppellii
ATTCACATCTTTTCAACATTAATAACATGTAAACTTGCATTCAACCAGCAGCAGTAGCATTATTTCAGTTTTTTTTTGATAAAAAAACTATCATGTTAGAGTGATAGAGAAAACCATTGTGGTACCCCATGGTGTGGAAAACAGGAAGTTCATACAAATAAAATAAGATCAATTATTGCACGTCTTTGCGATATGAATATTACACACTCTGTTATTACGATAACAATATTTTTGCGATATCTTGTGCAGCCCTACCTGTCTTCAGTTTTTTCATGTTTTGGTTTTCATATCAGTACTTAAATTATGATTCAAGTGGTTTGAGAGGACAGAAGACTTCTGCGTCTATTATGGTATAATTTTTCACAAAATAGCATCAGGTTTATCTATATTTACTTTTAATCTTTTGATTTGGACAATGATAGCTGCAGAAGTAAGCTGTGTATTTTTTCTTCCTGATTCCAGCTCGTACAACTTTAACATTATTTTGTGGCCAGCTCCAAATAGTAGAAGACTGTTTTCAGTTAACTGGTGTATGTGCAGTAGGAGCTGGTAGTGACCAAAACAGCAGGTGTTGGATATTCCATAGGGGTTCAGCTGAAGGCCTGTTGCTCCGTAAAAGCAGAATGTATAAATAAATGCTTGGCTAACACGTTGACATGTTTACATTATTTAGTTCATGAAAAAAAAAAAAAACCGAACTTGTAGCTCAAAAGCGTAGACTTTTACTCACAAAGTCGTGAAGGATTTACAACCCAAATCCAGTTGTGGTTTTAAGAGACTGACAGTGACTCCGGCAGAGACTGTAGCACTAAACCAAAGTGTCAGTTTGTTTTATCATGCTAATCCCTCATTGGTCCTGCTGGTTATCAGTGTCTGAAAGAAGACAGATTTTTCAGTGGGACCATCAGTCACCTCCGGTCTTTTCTGAGGAGAGAATATACAGAGAGGGAGGTGGGTAGAGTAAATGGAGGAGGGGCTTTGTAGTGAAGGTTAGTCCGGGGTAAACAGACAGAGTGAGGAGTCCGTATGAACAGGCTTCGTTGTTATCTCTGTGAGCAAAGGGCCTCACTGCTACTTCAGCTGACCTCTGCATCAGCTCATGAGTATCTGCAGGGTGTTGCTCATTTTTGCCTCCTTTTACTCTGAAATGACCCCAATAATAATTCTAATAATGTAATAAAGTTCAAGTCGGCGGCCATATCATTGCAGTCTGAACACTGTGATCCGACAACTGTTAATAGGTTAACGTCATGGTTTTGGCGCTGATGACATGTGCAGTTTGGATTCACAGAGTCATAGATGTGTAATGGAATAGATTTGTAGCGTACCACAAATAGACTATGAGTGAATGGAGGAGTTTTATTGTTTTTGACATTTCTGCTGATAGACGTCTTAAATTCACAACAATAACAAAATAGTGGCATGGGATCATGGGAGTTGTTGTTTTTTGAGTTACTACTACTATTACCAGTGAAAATGGATCTTAATGCTGCAAGTTTACAGCTACATTAACCCTTTCATGTATGAATTATGGCAAACTGTCAAGATTTGTATTCCTCCTTAGGCATGAAAAACACTGTGATTGAGGGTTTTTTTCATGAAGTTACAAAAATATCCACTCGGCTACACCATGCATTTATTTTTGAAGCAAAGAAAGATTTAAAACCTAATAGCAGAAAGTGATATGAAAACGATGAAATAAAAGCATTTTTAATGCTGCTAATCTGATGTTTTCCCACATTTTAACATATTCTAATACTAGTTATTACTCACTTCATGGAGATAATGTACACAACAAAAAAAACAACAACTTTTTGTTAAACAAACAAACTGTACAGTCTAACAATTGACTTTCACTAAAATATGTCACTGCAGATCAGGTTTATCAAGAACAGCAAAATTACCGTGATGGTATGATTTGCAGTGTATGGGATGGTGCATAAGTGTCCACTGTGTCGGCTGATATGGAACGAAAACAAGAAAACCCATGAATATACAAGAGAACAGCAGTAGAATAACTGTCCACTGTAGTGACCACTATGCATGAAAGAGTTAATGTATATTCATTACATTTAGTGATGTTCAAAGTCAGAAAGTTAAGATATTTTAATTCAGAAATATTTTCTTAATATATATTTAATTCATTGACATGTTTACTTTACGCCATCTATACAATTTATATTCTGTTTTATTCTATTTCTACCATTTCCACCATAATATCCTCCTCCTGAGACCCAGTGATGTACTTTTGTACTTTTGTCCTCTGTAGGGGACAAGAGTTTCACAGCTTTACTTAAAAATACAACAAAAATGCTCTCCACTGCAAAGGACATTCCATTAAAGATGTTGTTAAAAATGTGTCTGAAAAAACTGTTACATCATACTGGTTCATTTTAATGTAAAGAAACCAAAACTTTTACCACCGCGTCTCAAGAGGAGTAAGATCAGATAAGATCAGTTACAAAAACTACAAATCATGCTTTTATTTAGACTTGTATGCCGGTATAATGCCTACTTTATGTAAATGATGCTACATGTCTTGTCAGCTCTCTCTAAAATTGCTTTAAGGTTAATGACACTGTTGTCCCGGTGAAACCAGAAGCTTCGTAACGGCTGTTAGCTGCTCCTACATAATTCAATGTGTAACTATTGTCTTTGCAGTGAGATGAGGATGGATCCGTGAGCTGAAACATTTATATGGAGTCAGCCAGTGGTGTAATGAGGTGTCCTGTGTCCTGTCTATAATCACCCTCTGTAACTGTCCTCGTCCTCCTTGAACATGGACATGAATGAGTCCTCTGGACAGGCTTCACTTTAGCCATGGAAAACATTTCTCTGGCCATTGTAGGTCATACTGTGTATTTGTGGAGACTTGGGACACCGCTATGCTGCCGGTTTTGGGCCAAGTTTCCCTTTTAAATGGTATGTTTCATTTAACTCACCATACCATGAGGTGGTGAAGCATTCCTGAAATGCTTCATTTACTCTTGAGATCATTTCCTGAGCTTGCGGCCTCAGTGAGTCTTATATGTGCTCTTTACTTTTGAGTTGAAAGTGTTGTATTTTCACACAAGGGGTGTTTCCTTTCATGAGGGTATTTTGTCAAAGTCTCGAAGCCCTCCACTAATGGCCATAACTCTTCCAGATGTTAGGTTATTAACCATGACACCCCCTCTCACGGCCGCTCCGGGTTTAAACGGCCCACCCTGTCCTAACTAAACAGCTCGGGTCAAAGGTTACAACCTTCCTCCTAACTAGCCACCCTGAGGTCACTGAGATTCAGAGGCTTTTTGAAACCAGAGCAACGAACATCAGCACCAAATCCAGGTGTTTTTCAATTACTGGACACTGGAAACATTGGTTTGGAAAGTAGACATAGAATTCAACTTTTTATCTCCCAGCACAGTAAACGTCTGCTTTTAGTTATGTAGCGCAGTGTCGTAAATCGCATGCACAGAGCAAACAACACCCTCGATGCAGATAAGAAATGAGTTAAAGAAACCTCCAGAAGCAACTGAGGGGGGATTCTGCTCCAAGAAAAACACCAGCATGTCGTGTCTACAGAATACTTGATGTGGTATATTACACACTACTTTTACCTCTACTTAAGTACACATTTCAGATACATTTTATGTCACTTTATATGTCTAAGAGACTACCTTTCAGAGATAAATATTATACTTTTTACTCAAATCCACTTGTCTGACACATGATTCTTTAACTGTTCCTGCCTGGGGAAATCCTTCATCTCCAAATGTGCTGAAGATATGATGATAATGTTTGCAATAAAACTAATGATGAAAACATTTAACTTAAAGTAAATAATCTAAGTACGGCTTCTGTCACATAACAGAAAACAGCTGTATTTTTCTGAGCTCATGAAACGCTGATAATGACAAGAAACAGTGATTACTTTACTTTTCATACTTTAAATGCAGTTTGCTGATGATACTTATGTCTACTACAAAAAGGATGACAGTCACAAATCAGAAATCTTGTGGACTGTAGAGAAAATAACACTGATGTAATTACTTGAATTTAAGATATTTGCAAAAATCGCTACAGGAGAACGTTTAGAGTTATGGCTCTGAATGGGTGATTGTTTGCATTAGAATTGCTACAGGGAGAATATATTTTCTTGTGTCACTGACAAAGAAACAATTTAATAGGGACTGGTCACATGTCATTACCATTACCCACTTAACAGCGTCAGTATTTGCTCCAACAGCAATTTAGTGCATTGGATCTGTGCATTCCTGCGCAAAAAGCACAACACTATGTCGTTGTATTTTACTTGATGAGGGCAACCGCTACGTACGAGGTCTGCTCGGTAACAGCTCTTATCCAAGCTGCTCTCAAGTAAAATTGGTTAAACAGATCAATTTCCAGCTCCCTTGACACTAATAGTATGACATTAAGCTGTTACGCAAAATATATGCTGCTGTTTTTCAAGCTCAAAATGATGAAGAGCTGATGTTATGACAGCGGTTGGGCCAATCATGGTCTCCTCAAAAATACAGAGGTGATATGTTTTTAGAGGAAACTATATACCAAGTCTGCTCATATCCAGCAGTGTGGAGGCTCTGACTGTTAGAGCAAATTAGTGGTTTGTGAAACTAGAGGACCCATAATTTAATTTAGCCAACAGCTGACTCGAAATTAATTAACCTGGAACTGGAATGTGCTTAGATGTAATTAATAGAAAACACAGACTACGTGGTCGATGTGCAGCCTCTGTGGCAGTTTGTTTTATGTCGCTGTTGATAAAAGGCAGTTATTGTGCAGACTTCTCGTACAGACATCACTTTTATTATCTCTGTGCAAGAGCCAAGGGTGTGTCTACATATGTGAAAAAGATGGTTTACAGTAAGCTTCAGATGTGACCTCCATTCTCACACATGACCCTCCACAGAGCCTGCACATGTTGCTGTGCATGTGTGCATGCATGCCTTTCACTACATCATTTGTCAGCCACATCCTTTCTCCATAGTCAGGAAGCTCACCCCTAGTGAGAATCAGGCATGTCGGTCTCTCTATCGACCCAAATATTGGGCTCACCCATAGCGGCGGAGCAGACCAGTGCCAACAATAACAGTCGACGAAGTTCCTCTGTATCCCTCGGCTTATGGGCCCTGTCAGCGGCCGCTTGGGTTTCCCTCATGGGATTTATCTACATTCACTCTCTGGTCAGGGGGACGGGCCGGCAGAGATGTGAGGCCGTATTGCATTATACATGGTATTACTATTTCTCTTCAGTTTCCTGACAGGATGTTTTCTTTGTTTTTATTTAGCACTGATAAACGCACTGCCTGTGGAATAGAACTGGAGTGCATTTTAGCAGTGAAAATTCTCAAAGTGTCTGGGATTGCATCTGTGTACCGATCAGTTGTTGGGCTGTAAAAAGTGACAGATCATATGGCAGACACTGGACGGGAGCTCTCTTGAAAACTTAGGGATGACAAACACAGGAATCTGCTGTAGCTTGATCTGGGTTAAATATGAGGAAATGGGTTTCATCTGATCCCAATGGCTGCCATTAGTCTTGATTAAGGGGTGTGGATCTACTGGAAGCTTACTCACTCTGTTAGATTGTATGTATATGTATATCCTCATTCTGATGGTGGTAAAAGGCACTCCGATGTGGTTGGGGGAAAAATACCTGGAATTACTCAACATCCTGGGGAGGAGGCACAAACTGAACCAGAAAACCATGAATAACTACAACTGTAATGAGCTTGGTTGTGTTAGACCTAGGATACCACGGATACCAGTTCATTTATTTTAATCCCACTTTTTCCAAATTGTATCTTAAAAATGAGCATCTCCCCTTGGTGCTCATGATACTACACAGTACATCCATGAAAGAAAAACCCATTCATTTCTGTGACAGTTGCATGTTGTCATCTCTGGGTGAATCTAAATATGCAACATTTACATCTACTAATGCATCAGTGGCAAAGGCGTACCTGTGATAGCTATATCTACATGTTGTGTTAAAGATAACTAGCCAATTATCTGATAGTGTTACAGCCTGGGATACGAGTGTGCAGCAGGAGGAGGGGATATCTGACAAAGAACTATAGATCAAAGTATCAGTATGCCACACCAGCTACTGTTGTCTTAGAAATTGGGTTAAACAACATAAACTCCAGCTAAGCAGACATTCAAGTGCTCAAACATGAGCTCCAGGATGTTGACTGCAGTTCACATAACAACCAGTGTTGATAAAGATTGTCTGAATGTTACATATTGTACATTAAATGTGGTTTAAGATGTTAAAACATTGATCTATTGTCTCATACATGGATTAGCCAAGAGCAACAATCAAAGAAAAACTCCCCACTGAAGAACATTGTTAGTCTTGGACTAGGCTTAATCCATTTCTGGGAAATGTTGTTGTGATGTGCAATCCAAATTTCTTTTATTTTGAAAAGCTTGTCACAATTATCAGGATATAACTGGAAAAAGCTGTCATGTTCAAAATGATCAGTGCTTTTCAAACCATGTCTTTAAATTACGATGAATCATGAGATCAAGGAGTTACTGAGGAGACTGGCATATGAGGAGGCATGGATTTAGACACAGCGAACAGTGCTTCAAACATAAAAGAGCAGAATGTGGACCATAATGAATGAAAGGATGATGTAGTGGGGTACATTAAATGGCAGTGGTTCAGAAGGCGTCTGGTTAAAACGGCCCTGGCAGACTATGGGGTAATATTCATTAAAAGTAGACGAGAGCCAGATATGTCAGGGTGTAGCCCATCATGTCTGAACATAAATGACGTCTGAAAGCTAGAGATTGGTAAAGGTAATCTCATCTCATGTTACACTGAGTGGCTGCCATAAATGCAGGCCTGCCTTCCTTCACATTGGGACTGATATTCAGTTTAACACCTGGTCAGGTGTGTTTCCTCTTTCACAAGAACATGATAACAGGGCTTTTGCTCCTAACTATAGTACCAGGTCATTTAATTGTTATGGCAGCGCTGGGGTCTCTTTACACATGGTTTTTATTGTGAATCAGATGGTAAAACCATTATTTAATAGCATTAGAGCTGCAAGGATTTAGAGCCAAGATCTGCGGTGACCAAAAATGTTTAAAGCTCTGTGAATGTCAACTTGAGAAGCTTCGTCACAGCCTGTTTACACTCTTTTGCCAACATATGTTAAATGTCAAAGATCTGGTTTTGGCACAGAGACTAGCTGGATTATAGATATGCATGCCACAGCTCTCAGACTTCCACTGCTGTTTCTTCTTTTTCTTTGCCATTGTATTGCAAGTGGCAGTCGCTGCCTCAGTGGCTGTTTCTATGGTGATAAAAGTCAACACAAATCTGGCCTTCGCTCCTCCTTATAGTCCAAAACTTTAGGTCATGTGTTGTTTTTACACAGCGTTGGTATTATAAAACCTATATGCTTTTGTAGCACGTGTTCTTTTCCTTGCAGAATATTAAATGCAATTTGATTTTATGTAAAAGTCAGCATTTGTGTAATTATAATCCTATCCAATATGCCTTTCAAACTTAGTTCTATACACTCTGATTTCAGTAAAGACAGCCTGCAACTTCAACTCCTGTTAATATTTAAACCCAAGTCCACTGGGATGGTAAAACACAAGTGTTCAGATTAAATATTTATCCAATTCCTGCAAGATTACTGCTGTGTTTCAGTCAATAAAGCTGTTAAGTCTTCAGTGGCTGAGTGGCACATCTATGGGTTTTAAGTGTGACTGTAGCAGGTATCAAGATACAGTTTCAACCACAAAACATGCATCAACCCCCACAATAACAATACAGTCAGAAGCGGATATATTTTACACTTTCTGGCTGTAACTTTAAACCAGGGTTACTGTACTGGTACTGTAGTAGTGGTGCTCCATTTAAAAAAAAAAAAATTGTAATATATGCATTTGTGTTTGGAACAAAAACATATTTACATATAGCTCTATGAACCAATGGTGCAGATCATGCTTTTGCGATAAAGTTATAGGCTGCCTGCAAAATAGTGTCCAAAAAACTTAAGACCACTTAGAGTGACTCGACCCCTGCGGAAAATGGTAAAATCCAGCTTCCTTTTTCATTAGAAGGGGGCTGATCCAGCTTCACAGCAGGGGACCCAGTGTGGAGAGTTCCTTCAAAACAACACACAAAAAAACTATAACTTGGCGCAGCTTGTGTAACATTAGTTTTATACAGTTGACTTTAACCCATAAAGACACAAACCTCCACTGGCAACGAAAACATCTACTGACGTAAAATGTTTAATAACTTCTGATCCATCAATTGTATCAATCCATGAAAATAATTGGTGTTTTTCATCTTTTCACGGTCATCAGATATGACCCATTTGGAAGTTCAAAGGCTCCACAGTGAATGTGGAAGCATTGTCATCTTCTACAACATTGATTCACCAGTAAAACCCATGGAGTTTGATTAATGACAGTGGATGGAGACACTTATTTTTTATGTTCAGTTATTGATATCTTTGCTGAAAAAGTCACTTTTTCTTGAGTTTTCTCTGTTTTTGATATAATGACCCTCAACTTTACTCTGAACTTTAATGAACATCTACATGATTAGTGAATTAAATATAGGAAAATATATGATTTATACTGAAAAAATGCAAAAAAAAAAAAAAAAAAAAAAAAAAGGGAGATAATACTACAATAATGGTGATAAATCACTTAAGAAAGGTTAAATATAGAGAAAAATTCATTTGGGAAGTGCCACAAAAGCAACACTGGATCTTTATGGGTTAAACACTATAAGCAGCAACCTTTAAGGGACTAATGCAATTTGTAATGTAAAGATGGTTGCTTATTACTTCTATTTTTAAGCATTTATGGTATAACCCTTGTCACCACAAGTACAAATTTGACAAAAACTGTGTTTGTGTCTGACCACATGATAAATCTGTTAAAGAACTTGACTTTCTGGATCATATTTAATTACACATCAGATCCTGAAGCAATGTCTCAACACAAATGCAGCTTGTTGAAAGGCCAAAAAACCACCAGGAGGGTTGACAAGGAAGCCAGCTAAAGTAACAGACAAATGGATCAACCATCAGCTTTCTGATGCTCTAAGTGATTTATCAATAATTCTATACTTTTTTCTTTGTGTGTGTCTTTCATGGGTAGGTTTAAGGTTTATAGGATTAAAAGATTCAGTTTAAAACCAGTGTTACATCCGACAAAACAGGAGAAGGACAGGAAAGGGCAGGGTTGTTAGTTGGGTTGTTGGGACATTTGGGCTGTGATTGCTCTCTGAAGGGATCTTTTCACTTAGTTTATTGGGCCATTTAACTGCAACGCCCACATTTGCGTGCTCTGTGGAAGTGAAAGACACAAACTCGTAAAGCGCTGTTAAAAGTGAGATGCACACACACACACACACACACACACACACATGAAAAGGAGAGGGCGGAGTCACTTAGGTCTGTGATTCCAGAGACCCAAAACAAAGGAAGTGGTCAGGGGACTGGGAAAGAGCCACGGCATAAATTCTGGTTGACATCTCCTCCCATTACACTGAATCTGACTGTATGAATGTTTGACATTGTCTCAGCAGAGATCGTTCACTCGCAGCCTGCAGATTCACTGGAGCGTGTCCTTCACAAGGTCTGAGTTGATGGGAGATGGGGAGGGGTTTTAGCAGTTTGGGCAGGCCTCAAGTTCACGTTGAATGCCATGCAGTGTGTCCTTAATGAGGGAGAGAGAAGATTAGCCTGTTTGCTTACTGGAGCCTAAAAGATTAGACGATAGCAGGATGAGATAAGCTTGTGTGTGTCTGCAAGGCCACGGTGTGAGGGAGCGTGGAAACGAGCCTGATGTTTCAGGTAGATTTTATCTGTGATAGCGCAAAGGTGTAAGGTCAAGGGCAAGATCCCATCACACATTTTACATACTTCATCACCTTAGTTTGTAGTTAAAGGAATTCCGACTCAAAGTCCAAATTGAAATGCCAGACATTTGTGCACAAATAAGCAGATTAAATTCATATGTTCATCTGTTGTTGCTGTAACTAGAAAAGAAGAAGAAACCACCGTGACATCACACTAAACTAGTGGTTTGTGAATCACCTTTTTGAAGCCTTGAGTTTGCATTGAAACCATCATCATCTTGGCTTTTTGGAACCAGAAGAAAGAAAGAAAAAGCCCCGCCCCTTTCTTGGACCTTATTTCAGCAGACAATGGCGAGATGATGCATTTTTAATCCCATTTCTATTATGCTATAATATGTGTATATGATGTTCATCATATTTTGCTAAACCCACTTTTATTAGTGTTCGGTAGGGCTGCTCAATTAATCGAATTTTAATCGTGATTCCGATTTTGGCTCCAGACGATCTCAAAATTCATATCGAAGAATCGAAGAAAAACGGTTATTGAATTTCGGCTCTAAGATGTGTTTTTTTTCTACTACTGTGCTGTACTCACATCACGTAACTCTGTGCTGCTGTACGACTAGCGAACCATTCAAGCTA
>JAQQZY010000008.1:27995542-28009008 GCA_030068375.1 Ostorhinchus rueppellii
CCGCCTTCACCCTTAAGTAGCTGGGATAGGCTCCATGCGACCCCCGTGACCCTAGTGAGGAGAAAGCGGGTATAGAAAATGAACTTTTATTTCTATGCTTTCAAAATGCTTATTTTTCTTAATTTCACTCAGTGCTGACAATCTTTTAAATTATCATAATTATTTTAAATATTATACCTCTAGATTTCTGAAATAGTTTTCATGTTCTGACCATAATCATTTTAAAACCACAATTGCCTTTTCTCTTCAACTGTCACTCAGAAAGAAAAATTAGCCTTTAAATTTTAAAGAAATATTGATTTGATATTAATTGTGGTAATTACTGACAACACCAGACATGAACATTTCCATCATGATAATATTTCATATCAGTGGAAATGGGAAGTCTTACAAGCTGTAGATGTGGTCTGTCTGAATATTATTGTTGATGTAGTTTAGATGGAATCTAAATGGATATAAATGCATACACATTAAAATATATAAATCTTCCATTCCTATGTTTTTGGGGGTTTCTTTTTGGGTTGTTGTTTTTTTTTTTTTAGTCTATTAATGGTACATATGCAAACTGCTAATAAGGTCACATCAAATTTCTAAGTTGCTCTATTAATGCTGTTTTGCATTTCTGTGCTGCCCCAAAATGCCCTAAAATCAAATAATAAAAAATGTAAGAAATTGATGTTTTACACTCAAAATTGTCCTTTTTCTTCCATTTGGTTTTTAACTTTTCTCTGTCTATGTCTCAGGCATTACCATCCCCACTCAGGACATCCTCTACAATGCTCTTGGCACTCTGATAAAGGAACGCAAGATTTACCACACTGGAGAGGGCTACTTCATTGTCACACCACAGACCTATTTCATCACCAACAACATGGTCCGGGAGAAAAACTGGTGGACTTCGGGCTCCGCAGATGAACCTCCTTCACCTCCACCCATCACTTACCTTTTGAGTAATGACGCCTGCATGGAGAACACCCAAATACCCCCAGTAGCGCACTGCAAATCCTGCAGCTGTTTTAGCCCTCTGCAAATGGCCACTAATACTGCCTCCACTACAGTAACAACCACCATCCCTCCATCCACTGTTCCAGATCAGCATTCGGTCTCGGTATCTATAAGTGAATGCACAGGCAAAAGCTTAAAGTGGCCACGACCGTTGGATAACAAACCTACAGTTCAGCATCAGTCCACCTCCACAGCAGCAGACTGTCAGGCCAGTGAGATCAGCAAGAATACAGCCACTACTAATGGCACAAGCCGAAAAGAAAAAGACAACAAATCAGGGAGAAAATTTGGTCTCAGTTTGTTTAGAAGAAATGTGGGGAAAAAAGAAAAGCCAAAGAAAGAATATGCATCCTTCTCAGGCCAGTTCCCCCCAGAGGAGTGGCCGGTAAGGGATGAGGATGACCTGAACAATTTACCGCGTGACCTGGAGCATGCAATCATTAAACGTATCAACCCCGAACTGACTGTGGACAACCTGAACCGCCATACTGTCCTAATGAAAAAGCTGGAGGAGAGACGGGACAGGGGGATGGACCGGGTTCTAGAAAAACCCCTGGAGAAAGATGACAAAGGAGTGGACAAGGGAATGTCAACGGAGATCCTGACATTCGCTAAACACAGACATCACCACTCGTCCAAAGCAGCGGGAGGGAAAAGATCTGCCCCAAAGGCTTCACGCAGCAAGAGAAGAACCCACTCCTCCAGAGAAAAGCAGAAAGACAGGGTGAAGAGTAAGGTCCCCATATGTGGGGAGGACTTTCCAGAGGGGGAGGATTTGATCCCCACTCGGCTCAGAGTGGAAATCCCTGTCGATGAACCAGATCAACTGGAAGAAGGTGGAACTGTGGAGGGTAAATCTCTTTATAAGAAACGCATTGACAATCCTTTCCAGACTCTACCAAACAAAGACCCTGCAGAGGCTGTAATTACCACTGGCATCAGCAGAGAGAATAGGAGGCGCGAGGTGAAGGAGGGCAAGGCTTCAGGGCAAGGAAGGAAGGAGCGAGCAAACCACCGCTCCAAATCCTGGGACCCACATCGGACCAAGACGATCACAGCAGACGGAGACCATGTAGAGAAATCCCCTACATCTGAGGACAGGTACAACTGTGAGAGGGACATTAGTAACGATAACCTCCAAACGGATGTCAAACTCAACAGGGAGCTGCCGTTAGACTACAGTTCAGCCTACCCTCAGAGCAGTACCCTCAGGATAGATGATAAAGTTCGACACCAGAGGGAGGGAATCAGCAGGGAGATTTGGGAAAGAGACGAAGAAGAGTACAGGGGAGTACTAGACCACAACCAAACTGCAGAGAATAGTCTCATGAATACCCATCCATACTCTGCAGATTCCGATGCCAACTGCTTTGATCCAGTCATAAACCACTTCTATGAGCCACCCATGCCGAAATCCCCTTTACAACGGAAACACTCCCTCAGACTCACTAACCCACAGGGGGACGACGTTTGGAGGGGAGATGAATCACTCAAGCAGGCTTGTGATGCCCCAGTCAGCTCAGAGAAACAGGAGACAAGAACCTTTAATGCAAGGGAGCAAAAAACAGTGGTTCAGGGAGAAAGGCTGGAGCCAACAGAAGATAATGCCTTAGTAACAGACACGAATGGCTTTATAGAAGATGACTATCTGCTTTATGAGAGAGCTGATGAAAAAGATGAAGATGCCTGCAGTTCCTTGTGTCTCCATGAGGAAGAGGTTATTGAGGCTGCAAAGGTGTACCAATCAGCTGTAGCCCGTTACCATGACAACCAGTCAGTTTACCACAACCATGAGTCTGATTTACAATACCAGGGATGCCAGAGTCACTATTATAGTTCCAACCCTTACTTTCAACGTGTACCTTTAATTCAAGAAGGAAGGGAGAGCACTTACAAAGGCATCAGACCTGCAGAGAACACCGGCAGATCCGGGGAGACGAGCTGGAGAGGACTCCAGTTCCACCAGAGGACTAGATCACCTGGGGCCCACAGTGAACCCAACCCTAGACAAGGAGCGTTGATCCATGGAGAAAGAAGGACGGAGGCCAGCCTGAGTTTGACTTGTCCCGAAACCTCTGAGGTGGCAGACAGCAGTATCTTTGATTATTGCCAGACCAGTGAGGTCGAATCTGACACAGAGACCATCCGCAAGTCCACAGATGAGTGTGATAGTGAATCTGCTCGATGGGCTGGTGAGGTGGAAGAAGTGCGGGAGGATTTTGAGACTCTTGGTGAAAGAGGAATCCCTCAGCCCCACAGAGCTGGTCTAAACATGGCAAGTGGAGCCAGAGCAGCAGAGGTCGGGGAACCAGTGGAAATGGGAGAGAACCAGAGTATCACAGGAGACAGCGGTATAGACTCTCCTAGGTGAGTGTCTCCCACTATGATTACTTCAGAGCAGAGGTATCATGTAAGAATCATTCAAAGAAATAGCTCATCCATCCTTAATTCACCCAAAGTACAGAGAATGCTGAGTCCCAGAACGTAGCCCCAGGAACTAAAGGTAATGTCATACTTAATGTATTCTGATGTTTTAGTCCATTGGCCTAAGACACACCCATAAATATAAAGTAAAAAGGAGATGCAACCCACTTCCATCATAACAGGATGTAGGTGAGACATGAAAAGTTCTCTATAGAATTGCACTATGAAACCAAAACCAACTGGATCAAATTTATACAGAGCAACAAAAACATGAACCTTCGTTCTAAACATGGACTTTCAAACATTAAAATACTCTGAAAGTTTACACCAAACTGCGAGTTGTCTGAAAACGCACTGACCATTTTTACAACAGATTTTTGCATGTGACTGTACAATAAGACCCGGACTTGATGGTTTTATGAACTTCTATGGCATTTTAAAAGGGGTAGCTGGAATAAAATATTCCAAGTAGCCAAAGTTCCTAAACTATTACAAAGTACTTCCCTCCAAATGTGGACTTTTTCTGTGTAAAATAAAGTCCCTGGAGTTCAGACCCCAGTCCCTGTAGTAGGAATGTTTCCAAAGGTTACCAGTTCTTGAGTAAAGGAAAATACAGCATTAGTGGTAATTATAAAGAATAAAAAAATCCAGCCCAATGCCAATTAAAAGGTTACAAGCAATCCCGCAGAACAAATGCATCTTTCCTTCAGGCCAATAATTAATTCACCTTTCGATCATGCCTTATCTCCCCTGATGTTTACCATCTCCAGACTATCCTTCTACTTTCTGGAGGAGCTTAAAGACAAGCCAAATAAACACTGTACTGGGGTTAGTTAACCTCTGGGTTACAGGTCTGTGGTTGGCCTCACTCCAAATTGTGCTTTTTTCCCTTTAAAGTAAATTGCAATAAAGCTGAACAAACACCTCGCGACCAATTATAGAAATCAGTATTTAGACAGAAGGGAGTCATTTTGATAATTACATGTAATTGCTGTGCAGCACTTAAATTCTCATGTTGTAATGAAAAAGGAAGAAAATACCTCACTTTTAACACTGAACTTGAGGTGTACCCCTGTAGTTGGGTGGACAGATGGAGCACATGAACACATCATCACATTTATAGAAGATATTAACCTTAACGCCCTCTTTTCCTGTACAGGACTCGCGTCAGTCTGGCCTCCAGCAACACTGTGATTCTGGAGGGTCTCAAGAGAAGAGGATTTTTGCAAAACTTAGAAAAACTGCACACTAAGAGCAGCGCCATCAGACCCCAAAGCTCACTGCTGCAGCTCACTCCTGTCATGAATGTATAGCGGGCCTGGAACTCCTGCTGAAGCTTCCTGTTGGTGCTGACAACTGTCTTCAAAAGCCAAACCACAAGCCTGAATAGTGCTATGCAGCTATTAATGATCAGAAACATATCTAATAAAGAGGGAGGGCTTGCCTCCAAATGCTGACGCCTAAAAACATCAGGGGTCTATGTACAGATGATGTACAGGATGTATCATTCTGTAAATAAGAACTCTGACTGGGAATATACTTCCTTTTTCCATTTATGGATCTTTTGTTGTGCATGCATGGCTGATTTAACAGCATTTGTCAAATAAATGTACAGTTTTCTTTTTCTGTATCGGTGAAAAGAACTCAACAGGCATTACACGTGTCCTACCATTTCCTTTTTCTTCATGTAGTGAAAATAAAATTATGTTAGCCAATTTACTTTTCCTGTCTTGAGTTTATTCTGTGAAATACAAAATCTAAATGTATGTTCTGAATTGGGAATTTGAATATTAACTCTAATTTTACTGATATATTTAGCAAAAAAACAAAACAAAAAAAACTTGAGTGAATAAGTTACTGTAAGAATTAGACAATACCTAATACATTGCAAAGACACCAAAACATCTGATTGTTTTTTTTTTTTAGAGCCAATTAAAACAAATACTAAATGGTCAAAATATAAACTTACCAGGAACAAACTAATAATACTACATTCATATTAATGAGATATTTGGCAGTTTTTTCTTCGGTGGAGAATATAATCTGATACATGCAACACAAAAAATGCCTTCCTGATGAGTGTCCATATGTTTCAGACATAGTGTACACTTACTACCTTCTAAATACATCTAATCCATCTTTTACTATGGGCTAAGGTAAAATCACAAAGATCATAAATGCCTAAAATATTAACATTTTTGCTAACCCAAATTACTATAAACTTAAAGGCCATAGGTTTACTTTGCCACAGCAGCAGAGTAAACCATGTGCTTGATCTTAGTGACCTCCATTATTCAACCCAGCTTTTGAGGATCCCTCCATTAATCCCAAGAATGTGAATTTTCTGTGAATACTACCACTGAGTATCAGCGACATAAACCAGACAGCTCTCTGCACTCTAAAGCCTGATAATCTGTTTCTGAAGGTTACAGCAACACTACATCTCAACCTTGACAGTCTAAAATAATTAATATAAACTGGAGCAGCCTATGCCAGTGTGGGAAGGAAGATAGTTTCTTGTTCAACTTCTCAGACCATTCCCATGAGATTACCACAGGTTGTTGCACTTTCCACTTCGATGCTCCAAATTCTTCTGTTTACATGACATTCTAGTTGAATACCGGAGAAAAGATCATGGAAAGCAGAATCATACTCATACCTGCTCTGCTTTAGTAACTTTCCACTACACTGGATCAACTATCAAACCGAACCTAACTTTTTAGATAGTAAAGAGTGACACCTTGTGGTTAACTATATGAGGTGCAAGGACAAGAGGAACATAATGCAGTAGACAAAACACAATAACCTAATATCTCATTAATAGAAGCCATCTTAACCACTATTGAGTAGGAAATTAAAAAGCCTCCATAACGGGGCCAGGGAGTTCACTTCATTGGTTACAAAAAATTTGAGCAATACAGGGGATCGCAAACAAACACCACAATAGAGTCAACAACCTTTATTTGTCCATATATGTGCCACTCAGAAACTGGGAAAAGGTGTTACAGGATTTGCCCTTAAGAGAAGCCTATATGGATCATTTACAATTTTTCTTTCTACGATGAGGCCATTGACAAAAACAAGGGGGGAAAATAATGACAATATGGTCGTAACAGTGTAAACACATGGTAATATACATGAAAGCAAAAAGGTATCAGTGACAGCAAATTAAAATGTAGGGTAAGTTAGTATGAAAAAAAAATAAACAAAATAAACAAAGAGACTCCTGAAAACCCTAACTTCTTTTTCTCAAATAACAGCTCAGCATACATTTCTACATAGCATGCAATAAGGCACCTATCTAACACAAGGAAGAAACCTATGCTACAGTCTGAAGCACAACTGTTATCCAAATTAAAAGGAAAGAAAAATATTGCTCACCATAATGTTCACTCCCATAAAAACAGTATATCTCTCATTCCCTTTCATATAACCCAAGCCATGTCTAAAAAAATACATCAGTTTGTAAAAGATATTTTACACAGAACAGTAAATAGAGCGCAATCCATTGGAATTCGGAAAAATCTTTGAGTCCTGTAAAAGTCAGCTTCTCTCTGAGTCTTTTTTTTTTTTCCTTTTTAGTATACACACTCTGTTTACACCAAATTGTGAGAGTTTGCAGATCAACATGAGTAAGAGTTACCTATATTCTGTACACAAGTTTCTGAATTAGTCTCCAAAAAGCAAAGACAAAGCATGGTGTTGCATTACATGTACATTTGGTGCTGGAGTAGAGGAAACTGCACAGTAAATAATTAGGACACAGGTCATCTTGTAATATGCTACCCAGTATGGTTATTTTCTACTATGCAGTGCCTTGTGGTATAAATTGCATGTCATAATAGAACCAGAGTTTCAGTCGGTATTGCTCTCTCTGTACAATCTATGTAGCGGGGCTAAACCATTGTAGACATACAAGAACCTCAAATATACAAGGCGGCTCATGTCTTGCGGAGCCTAAATCCATATTCAACAAGCTGCATGAGAACACCTGCAACATTTATATCTCCAACACTTTAAACAAACTTAAGTCATAAGGGAAAAAAATGTGGAGACAGAAGTGGATCTTACTATCAAAAATGTAATCTTTTGGAACAGCACACTAATCACCTATACATATATATAAAAGAAAATCAATATGTATATACACACTGGATTTCTTTGCTTCCCAAGGGTTATGCGAGTGAAAAAGAAATAACAGTTCGTGTTCACCAATTGTGTTGGTAGCCTTTAATAAAGTTGCAGCTGAAAAGCGCATGTGCCCACCTGAAGGTACATTAAATGAATTCTATCAAAAAGACTAACAAGAAGGTGAAGCATATTTCCCCCAGGTAACAATTTTATCATGTAGATCTTCAAATCACTTTTTTTTTTCTTTTAAAAGTGTTCAAAAGAGGTCCTGGAGCAAGTGAAGCACAATCACAAACAAGAATAGAGAGGGTCCTTCACAATCTATTATTAGACCCTCTTCAAAGTGAGCACATTGTCTTGGGTTCAGCTCTGAATTATAGGTTACACAGTCTTTCAGACCAAGCCTTTTGTATTTTTGAAGACTAGTGTGTTTGTCAACTGCTCCACTTAAACATATCGGTGTGCTGACCTGAACACTTTTTCCTCTGTAAAGGGTGGCCTGATGGTTTTCTGTGGTGTGGTGATATAGGTGACGGGACCATTTATTGAACAGAAATTAAGTGGAGCAGAGATGTGTGCGCTTTATGTGGGATACTGTATAAAGGGAGCTCACTGGTCTACATGGATCCTATGATGTCTGGAAAGGGAAGATGAATGGTTAAAGCCTTTTCCACACTGGGAGCACCTGTATGGTTTTTCCACCGCTAGCATGCGTTGTTTTGGGAAGGCGTTGTTAGGGAATCCCTTTCCTGTCGGGATGGTGCTATACTGCTGCGGTTGTGCCTGCGGCGGTTGCGCCTGCTGCTGTTGCTGCTTATTCTCCAAATGAACTCTCTGATGCCTCGCAAGAGACGAGGAGTGATTGAATCTCTTGCCACAGTGAGCACAGGTGTAACTCTTTCCTTCGGAGTGGACTCTTTGGTGCCGGGACAAGGAAGAGGAATGATTGAAGCCCTTGTCACAGTGATGGCACATATAGGGCTTATCCCCCTGCTGGTGGACCCTCTGCTTAGTTGGCGTGCCATACGTGAAGGTCTTCCCAGGCTGAACAGTGGGACACACAGGCATTACAGGATTCTGCAGGTGGGTCTTGTGGTGGCGGGACAGAGAGGAGGAGTGGTTGAAGCCCTTGTTGCAGTGTCTGCAGGTGTAAGGCTTCCCTCCAGCGTGAACCTGCTGGTGCTTCTTTAGATGGCGTTTACGGACAAAACTCTTCCGGCACATATTGCATTTGTACGGCTTCTCACCTGAGTGGATCCTCTGGTGCTCCCTCAGAGTGGCCGCAGCAGCAAAACACTTTCCACACTGTGTGCATCGGTGAGGCTTGTCGCCGAGTGTGACTGCAGCATGGGTCTTCTGGTGCTGCTTCAGGTTGGAAGTTGTGGCGAAACCTTTGCCACACTGGCCGCAGGTATATGGCTTCTCTCGTGCATGAACCTCCTGGTGCTTCTTCAGATGCCTTCTACGGACAAAGCTTTTCCTACACTGTGTGCACTTGTAGGGCTTGTCCTCTGAATGCATCTTCATGTGTTCTCTTAAAGTGATGGCAGCGGCAAAGCTCTTGCCACACTCCGAGCATCGGTGGGGTTTGTCTGGTAAATGGATCATCTGATGAGACTTGAGGCTGAAAGCATCAATAACATCTTTGCCCATGATCTCAACTCCAGCTGGCACGTAGGGTTTTTCTTTCATGTGGATTTTCATGTGCTGCTTGAGGCTAGCCTCCACAGCAAAGCTCTCACCACAGTGGACGCAGATGTAAGGGTTGAGGTCCTTGTGAATCTCAAAATGTTGGTGAAGATCTGCTATGCTGCCAAAAATCTCTCCACACTCGTTGCACTGCAGCCCATGAGCCTCATGTATGATCACACCATTCTCTGACTCCACTGTCAACTCTCCACCGTGATCAGACTCCACTTTGACCACATGCTCGCTTTCTGTCTTCAGCAGGACTTCTCCCAGCAGGGCTTCATTTCCCGTTGTCTTGATCTCTGCTCCTGTGAAACAGTGCATCTCACCGTGCTCCACCTTGATGTAATCATGGTCTGTCTCAGCTACAATTGCATCTACACAGGCTACTGTGCCGAGCTCTGACCCGAGTCCCTGGATCTTCAAGTCTGAGCCATGTATCTCAAGTTCTAATCCACGCTTTTCCTCTGTCATGATCTCAGTTTCGGCACCGTAGTGAAGGTCGACATGGCTATGGGCTATGACACACTCCGACCCAAGTGTGTCAAGGCCCGGTGTGTCACATTCAGTCTCTGACTCGGCCATGAGAACACACTCCAGCCCCACGACCTCCGTTTTCTTGCCGGATGATAACTCAACAAAGGAATCGGGGATTTAGAAGTTTGTTTTTGTTAGCGCAGCACTGGTGCTGTTGTCAATAAGCAGACCTGAAAAAGGGAAAACAGAATGGATGTAAATTACCATGTCTATTCATTAGATCACTTAAAAACCACAGTTTCAACAAAGCCAAGACTTAAAGGAACACACCACCGGTTTTCCATATTGAACTATGTTCTTCCCTGATATTAGATTAGTAGATACATACCTCATCTCTGTGCGTGCACTCAATTGCACCGGTACACAGCAGTACTTCGTTAGCACTTAGCATAGCTCATTATTTCCTCCGGGACCAAACAGACGTGAAGATCAAACCAACCAAGCACTTCCACGGTTTCCCTATTGAAATACGGTTAGGTGAATAGTTACATAACCCAAGTATGGTTACTATATTGTATGGCGGAATTACACTTGGGAGAACTTTGAATTTGGCACAGTAATATCACTCCTGAAAAATCCTCTCACCGGGAGTGCTATTACTGCACCAAATTCAAAGTTCTCCAAGTGTAATTCCCCCATACAATATAGTTATCCATTTTATTCATTTAGAAAACCCCTATATTTTATTTATTTTGTGTAACCATACTTGGGTCATGTAACTACTCACATAACCGTATTTAAATAGGAAAACCGTGGAAGTGCTTGGTTGCTTCTATCTTCATGTCTGTTTGGTCCCGAAGGAAAAAATGAGCTATGCTAAATCTAAGTACTGCTGCGTGCCACAGTGACTGAGTGCACGCAGAGATGAGAGGTATGTATCAACTCATCTAAGATCAGGGAAGAACATAGTTCAGTATGGAAAACCAGTGGCGTGCGCCTTTAAAAATCTGTCTTCATCCAGTTAGACATGAAGCAGTCTACAAATACAATAAAGACTCACCATGAAATTTGATATTAGAACAAATTCATAACACTATTCTAACAACTGTATACCAATAGTTGGAAAAGATCATTACCATCACTGCAGTACGCATAACATTCTTTTGCACAAACATGATAGGCCTGGCAAAAATTGCGATGTCTAGTCAACATTAATAGGCAAACTCAACTCACAAGAGTCACCTCATGTGAGAAGTGGGTGAGGAGAGGCAATGACGACATAATTAACAATTACTGTTTTCCTATCACATTAGAATACATTTGATTGAAAATTACGTTTGTTCTCATTACCATAAACTGCAAATGTGTACAAAATAGCCATGAAAGTTAAGAAAAAAATATAAAAAATAAAACTAAGATATTAACACCACCGTGCAACTTCCTTGTGTGCATATATGTATACGTGATCTAAAACGCAGGTTCTGCAGCAGTGATCTTGCAAGACACACAATGATAATGTATGATGCATTGGCTCAGTACAAAAGCATTCGCATTTCACGTTTTAGCCTTCACACAAAAAATTGCATTTGTTCAATGCATCGTAAATCGGTAAGCATCAACAGTACTTAGCAAGCTAAGTGATCAATTTGCTAGCTACGTTAGCGCTCAGGACGAGCTTCACTTCACTAGCTAACAATTGATAAAATCAAACTGGACCATATCATGACAGACCTCCAAACTCTAATCCGCAAACACACGACAAAGCGCTCCACGGCCTACGAAAGAAGCTTATCTGCGCAGATCGCAGTAAGACGTTATTGTGTCGTTCGGAAGGAAAATACAGTAATTACAAGCAAAGTTTTCTAATTAATCATTGCACTGGTGGTTGCTAGCTTTCCATAACAGCTACAAATAGCTCCCATAGCCGCTAGTTAGCTGGCTATGGTCGAGAGGGGACTGGTTAACGACAAAACAGCATTGTGTTAGCTGCTAATGTGTTCGACATTTAGCCAGCTAACTAGCTTCTTAGCAAAAACAAAACGAGAAATGATATTTACCAAAACGACAATAAACAACCACTAATCATGCAGGTGAATATTAATTAAAACAATAATGCCAAATTTATGGTCCAAGTACGGACGCGGAAATTCTCCTTGTGAGAGTATTAACAGGCCATCTTGTTCTGCCACACCAGCACT
Source organism: Ostorhinchus rueppellii (assembly GCA_030068375.1). NCBI lineage: Eukaryota > Metazoa > Chordata > Actinopteri > Kurtiformes > Apogonidae > Ostorhinchus > Ostorhinchus rueppellii. The sequence goes on from JAQQZY010000008.1 coordinate 28,007,467, forward strand.
TCCAGCTAGCCAAGATTACATGTTCGCATAAGATGGCTGCCACTAGCTAATGCTAGTCGAGTTAGCTTCCGCCCTTCAAAACACATTGAATTTGCGCTACCCTCGAGGCACCTTGAAAATAAGTCAAAACCATAGACAGCTTGAGCATACGTATTCCTAACCATACAGGAGCTTCCTTAATTCACAATATACCCCGGCAAATGGTCCAATAGGACGCTGCAAGCTAACTGCAAATGTTAGCAAGCTAGCGTCCACTGCCACACCATAATTCCAACCAGGAGTTGGCTAGCTGAAACAAAGATGGCTAACCGTGAAGGCGAAGAATGCTGCAAGAAAAGCCCGGGAAAAGAAAGGCTTTTCTTTGCATAACAACTACAATATCATAAAATTCACACACCAGATGCAGAATGACAAAAGTTACACGAGCTGGATACTGGGAGGAAAGCAAGAAAATGCTACAAGGGAAGGACAACGAAGGATCCTGGCTACAAACCTACAGCCCCCATTTACTGCGGCAGCACCCAACAAACCGCACACACGACTCCAATGGCGGCCTTGCTGATGTTAGCAGCTATCCAGCCGAGATAATATTAGCGCGCTGGCTATATAGCCATGGTGCCAAGCTAACAAGCCAGCTAATTCAGTTTGTTAGCACTGCTACAGTCCCTTCTGCTTATATTAGTCTGTGGATGGTCAAACATTGGAGCGGAAGCTTTGCTATACCGCCCATCCGACCATGTTAACTCCAGTTTCGCTTGTAAAGATACACCTGGTTCACGAAGGATAAATGGCAGAGTCTATAGATAATGTTTTAAAATAACCAGGACATGAATCGAAGCAGAGATAGCCCAATATCCCTGTGTGTCTCTGGATTTTGAAACTGAGCAAAACGTTACCAGTGCAGGACAAGGCCTGTATTTTTCCATTGCAAAGTTCGGTACTATCAGACCCGGAGAAGAACAACATACAACTGAGACGTTTGCTGACAAAATCGATAACCCATTAAGACTATTTTAGCTCAACAGAGACGCCCTATTCGGCTAAATGCTACCACAATTCAGAAGTTCCGTTTAAACGATGAAATAATTACTGAGAGTAAGGATCACGTCTGTTGTAAATGTACACATCCTGCAATGTACACATCCACTGACCCACCTTTATGTCCTTTTATTTTGTGGTTGCTGACAAAAAAGAAAATCGTTTATGAGCTTCAAACTCCGGTTTGAGAAGGGCTTTGCAAGCTGTTGTGAGGCTCGTCAAACTGCTGTGTGCGTCTTCCTCGCTCGCTCGTTCTCTCTCTCTTTCTCTCTCTCCCTGTGTGTGTAGCTGGCGCCACTGCTCATCTGGCGCCAACGTTGGAGGTACCGACGCACTTTAGCGAAAGCAATCATTGTCATTTTACTACAGCACGAAAGCCGCTACTTCCCCCTACCGCCCCGGAGGCCTGAGAGGAAACTGCAATAACATGCATAGATAGATAGATAGATAGATAGATAGATAGATAGATAGATAGATAGATAGATAGATAGATAGATAGATAGA
>JAQQZY010000008.1:28017184-28027562 GCA_030068375.1 Ostorhinchus rueppellii
CCGGGTACTCCGGTTTCCTCCCACAATCCAAAGACATGCATTGATAGGTTAATCGGCTAATCTAAATTGCCCATAGGACAATTGATTGTTTGTCTCTATATGTCATGGGATGACATATAGACCCCACCTTCACCCTTAAGTAGTTGGGATAGGCTCCATGCGACCCCTGTGATCCTAGTGAGGATAAAGCGGGTATAGAAGATGAATGAATGAATGCCCTACTCATCTATTACAGTAAAATAGGTTAAAATAACCACAAGACAAACTGACAATTAAATTCGTCACTGGTTGGAGATCTGAACTGAAATGTGAACATTCAGAAGCATCTAGAATCATGATCTGCCCACACAGAAAGCCCTCCTGCAGAATATTTTTAGGTGCTGCAAGGTGACAAAAATCAGAGCTCTGATGGAAATTTCTTTAATTCAGAGCCTTCACACAGCCAGCGCCCCAGGACTCCCTGAGTCTGCTTGTTTTTATTTGACTGAGAAGCTGCCATTTTGTTAAACGCTGTCATCATCTAGGAGCTCCTCTGAAAGAAGAAATAAATAAATGAGAGCACTACCTGCACAGGCTGGGCGATGTTTTTAAAACGAAATTAAGATTCAACATAAACAAAAACAAGCTGTGGAACATTTGAGGAATAGATACTGCTTTAAATTGCTGTTTAAATTAAATGGTGGAGTCTCATTTTATTCCTAGAACATGTTGTATTCATCAGCTTTCCATTCGAGTTTCTGCTCAGTGACAGTCGAGACGGCGAAGCAGCAGAACATCAGCCTGCGTCACGTGACCAGTCTGCCAGCACTCTGCCTCCTCAAGGGTCATGTGAGGAGAGGTTGACTGGAGGCCTGGCAACTGTTGCTATGGCGACAGAAACTCTTCCTAGCAACGAACGTGTGGCAGTTTGGTATTTAGAAGAGAGAGTGAGGCAGGCGGAGACAGAGCCCTGAGAACATCAGCCATGTTTCGAACAGCTGCAGATATTGCATTCCACACATTCGTTGGAGATTCAGTGTTGTTCAACACAATTTAAGGGGTTATTGTAGGATTTAAAAGGAGAATTGTATGCTTTAAAATGGTTACATATTAAAAGCAAAGTTGGGTGATATGTTTGTTTTTCAACAAAACACAAATACTAACGATTATTTATTAGCATCATGATTTATTTATTCAATCTGCATCTGGATGTTGATTACTGTCTAAAAAATATGTTCTATGCCTATGCATACAGTATGTTCTAGAGCTCTACTCTGACAATGTTTGAATCCAGGCTGTTCAACTGTGAAAAAAACAACTGAGTGTTCCATCTGCACTCTTCTCTTTTACTTTATTTTCATTGATTACTTATTTTTTATGTTTTAATTGTGATTGTGTTTTTAACTTGTCTCTTTTGCATTTTTGTAAAGCACTGAATTGCCCTGTGTATGAATTGTGCTATACAAACAAATTTGCCTTGCCTAAAAGGTAAAAACAGTCAGTTCCTTTATACCAAATATGACAAGAGTAAAATATATTTACAGTATGCAACTCTCCAGTAATGTTTGAAATTACAAAGGCCCAAATCAAGTCATTTTGACCGGGCAGTGAAAGTGAAAGCTACGTATCAAATTTAGATCTGGTGATTAATAATTCAGATTTATGAAGTTAATCTGTATCTGTACATTTCCAACTCCCCAGTACTATATTTCTCATACATACATACATACATACATACATACATACACACACACACCTAAGCATGCAATAAATATGGTTTACTTTTGATACAAATCCTTAATCATTTTTCTTGGTTTTAAATGGTGGACTATGGAAGACTTGTGCACTTTTTAAGTCAATCCTAAGACCTGTTTTGTGAGCTTGTCATTTTTTTCATGTTAACCAACTCCATTACTTAGCTCATGACGGTTTCCCCTTACCTTCATGATGATGTAAAAATAAAATGATTTCTGTGTAAATGTATCAAGTCAGATTTTCTGCCAAGATCCAAATGCTTTCTTTGAGGTCATTAGTGCTTCTCTGCTGGTGTTTAACATTTGCAACACTATACAACATTACACACTGTCAGCGAATGTCAATAGATATGAAGTTCTCAGCACAAACTTCATGTGAGCACAAGCAAATGACAGATATGCAAAACCACTGAATATTTATTAAATTGTTAATGGTGTGAGTTCTGATAACAAATTAGGTTTCTGATCATTTTTGGATGATAAAATTAGCACCACATATAATTTACCAAAACCCATTGGAGTTGTTCCTGGCAACTGAACATAACACAACAGTCACTGTCATCAGTATTCGGGTTTTAGCTGCATTCTTCGGACATGGTCTGTAAATAGGACTATTAATGGAATTCATTCGTTCATTTTCTATACCCGCTTTATCCTCACTAGGGTCACAGGGGTCGCATGGAGCCTATCCCAGCTACTCAAGGGTGAAGGCGGGGTACACCCTGGACAAGTCACCAGTTCATCACAGGGCTGACATATAGAGACGAACAATCACTCTCACATTCACACCTATGGGCAATTTAGATAAAAACGATTAATCTATCAGTGTCTTTGGATGGTGGAAAGAAGCCGGAGAACTTGGAGAGAACCCATGCAGACATGGGGAGAACATGCAAACTCCACACAGAAAGGTCCCACCATCGACTGGTGTTGTAATTGAACTTAGGACCTTCTTGCTGTGATGCACAAGTGCTATCTACTGCAAAGCATGATGCCCCAAAAATATACATGTATAAAGAAATACACAGTACAAATGATTAATCTCTACCTTTTCCTTGATGGCCTCAAATTGAAAATATAATATTGGACAAGAATTTTAGCTTCAGTTACTGTCTTTTAATTTCTTTCAGTTAAGGGCTTTGCTGTGTTGCATTTAGAGGTTATCTAGTGATGATTTTGAAGATTGTTGAATCATATTCCATATTTTCTTGTTTAGCAGATAATAACTCATGGCTAAAGTCTGTCATGAGCAATATAGCAGGGTCACACCCGGTTATTTAGTTCATTTTGCGTAATGGTAATAACCTTGTTTGCATCCCTGGCCAATGATTGGAGTTCATGCAGATTTAGATATAATGAATCCGACTGGTACTGTCAAGGTTTATTCCTAAAACAAGTGTAGGTTGTGTCGCTGATGAATATTGTTAATTTGTTGAAAATCTGTACTGGAAAAGTTGCAGTTAAAATAATTTTCCTTGAAACTCCTGCAAATATAACACAGTTAGACCAAACCTTTAGGTCATAATTTATTAGTTTTAAGAGAGTTGATTACAGAGCCCTTAAATAAACAGTAGAATGTTCTTTTAATGTAATAAATATCCATATCTGACACATTGGCATTACCAGTTTCATATAATCATTTAATCAGCATTCATTCATTGATTCATTTATATCATCCTTCATCACTCACCTGTAGGTCTTGATGGGATGTGATCCAGTGCCCGCCCACTCCTAGCACACTGATAATATCGTGCTTATGTGGGAGGAGCTTTACATCATCTGGCCCCTCCTCTTCCTGCAGACACACTGAACACAATCATTACAGTAGATTAGATTATTAGGCATTTAATTATTACAGCCTTATATAATATATACATAAATAACTTCAACATACCTCCTGAGTCTATGACTATATCCACTCCCAGACTCCCTGTTTCCTCTAAAACTATTGGCAGCAGGTCTGATGAGCCGTTATAGACAGGAATTACCCGGGCTAGGAACACAACAACAGGATATCAGGAGTGTCTTTTCAGTTTTAAAGAATACATCCATGTAAATAGTCCAGTTTCTGAGACCTTACTCTTATCTAGACCTAAGCCCATTTCTGCCAAAAATTAGTATCTCAACATAAAGGGAAAATTTAATAAGTAATTTTGAGAAAACAAAGTCATTAATTCAAGAAACTAATTGTAATTTTTAGATATATTTTTTTCAAAACCACATTGGCCAAAAATGCTTAAATATCCAACAAGATTTTAATTTTCAGTGAATACTTTTAATGTTTTACTCATAGCAGCAGGATTTACATCAGGTCATTCACTTTGTTTAGAATAAAAAATATTTATGTTACAAATGGGGCTTCCTGTGCATAACGTCATTACAAAGTAATATTTCTGATCATGTGACTGACCGCTGCACACTAGAATTATCCTTGCTATAAAAGAAAAGAAAACAGAAGAAAGCAACCCAGTCTAAGCTTATATTAATAAATACAGACCAGTAAGAAAAGCAAAAAGCATGAAGGTACTGGAACTAGAAAGACAGAAAAGTCCTCACCTACTAAAGGATCCTGAACTCCTGAGAAGAAAAGCAAAGGCAATAGAAAGAACAGAGGAAATAAGAGAAAGGAGGCAAAGAGAAATATTTACAGTACAAGAGAATAGGCAGATTTTTTTTTAAGAACAGTGTGCTTTACATTTAATGGAGTCAGTTTGCAGCTATAATATAATAGTTTTAAAGGGGTCAGATTTTGCTAAACCCACTTTTATTAGTCTTTGGTTCATTTATTTATGCATTTGGACCCTAATAGTTCATAAAGTTTGAATTTGAACCCTCCAGGTGCTGCAAAGCTATCTTTATATTCATTTTGGCAAAAATCAAGTGGATTTCCACAACCCGTTTTAATTCCTGCTTAACTTGTTACATCTTTAATTAGTTACGTCATACTAGGTCAAGACTCCAAATGACCATTTCTCAGAGTACGCCATAATTGTTTGTCAAGCAGCAGTGGTTGTAGTCCATACTTAAAATATGTCCAAACTTCGATCTGATGATCTAAAATGTTCAGTTGTTGGTTGTATTAACAAACACAAGTGTTTGAATGGGACAGAGCAGCACGGTCAACAACCTGGAGGGGGTGGGGTATGAAGTGGCTTGTGCATTGAAAGGGCCAGCACTCAAAATGACCTTTCTGGTAACATTACTCAGAAATAGGGTTGAAGATGGACCTGTGGAGTTGGATTAATGAAGAATTCAGACCCAAGCAGAGCATTTACAGTTTATGTAGACCACAGGGAAATGTTTTAAAAAGTAGAATTCCATTTTTAAAAAAGCTAAATATCAGTCTTTTAATAACTGTGCTACTGACCTACACTAGGCCGAAGCTGCTCCAAGAACGTGTGTTTTTGTGGTGAGTGTGATGTTGTCAGAACCTTCACTCCATGGTAACATGCCAGCTGGATGCACATCAGGCCGAATGACTGTGGAAGAGAAACACAAAGAACACAGCTCAAGACACAGTTATACACACCCAGAGAGGAAAACTTTAACTCACATACACTGGCTCCATCCATGACCAGGAGTGTGTGTCCAGCTGCCATGTGCGCCTGGGTGTGCAGAGCGGTATATGCACAGAGGCCGTCACGCAGCGCTCCGGCGACGCACACCGAGCTCAGCTTCTCTGGCTTCTGAACTAGAGGAAAAAACAGCAACATACACATTGTAATGCAGGCTTCATAGAATGTAATAATGTCCAAAAAGCAGTTTGTTCCATTAAGACAAAAAGCTGATTTCTGTATAAATGAAAACCTACAAGCATAGCATCATCTATTTTATTCTTTGACCAGACCTTAAATATCACAGGGATAAATGGCCTGTGTACTCGGTTGGACACTGAGCTTTATCTAAAACTGGTATTAAAAACATAACATTACTGGTGCCTAAACAGAACCTAAGCAGATTTTTAAAAGTACAAAATAATGAACAATTAGAAACCAAAAGTGAGTAATATATAACTGTTGACAGTTTGGTATTTTTTAAAATGTATTTTAACCTTTATTTCACTAGGTAGATCGATTGAGAACCAGTTCTCATTTACAATGGTGACATGGCCAAGAGGCAGCACAGTAGGTAAATAAAACAAACAAACAAAAAAAAGAACTGAGATAGAAGTGACAGAATATTATTTACAGTATTTACTGTGATATATTTTTAAAAGGACTAGTTATTAGCAATGAGAATATAATAACAGATACACAGTTTTGGATCTCATGCCAATACTAAAAGACATATTAAAAAACAAAAAGGTTAAAAGCAAATATAATGATCCTGTAGTAATGGTTGTGTGGAGTTTTTAAAGGAGGAAAGCGGAATGAAAGATCAATTATACTATAGGACAGTTATATTAAATGTTTTTACTTATTTGAGAAAAGGATTTGTACTCAATCCACCTAAAACTATATTACAAAGAGCAGACACCACTTCTTTTTCTTTTCAAATATAGCAAACATAGGGCAAGGGATGGTCTGCTGTTGTCTCTTTGCCCTGCCTGTCTGCATTTGAAACCAATCAGTTGTGGGGAAATTTCATAATTTTAGACAGAGATGGAAAAAGAACTTACTTTAATTGTTAGAAAAGCACAACATCATGTTAATTTTGTGCATGTGTATGTAGAAACTTCCATTAAACACAAATGGAGGTGCTCAAAGGTCAAATGCCAGTTCACAGCTTGTATTTGCTGAACTTGTGTGTGTTACCTAAATAATGTTCATCTATATCAATAGTGTCACACAGCCCAGATGAGGGGGAGTCCAGTGGGAGAATACCTGGAGACACAACAACATTTATTCATACATAAATGACACTGATGGAATGCATATTGTCTTATAAGTAAATACAATATAGATATCAATTAGCCTATACTATGATAAAACATAAATTATACTTTGTCCCAGAAGCACACAATTTCACACCTTTTTTTTTTCTTTCATGATGTGAAATGGGAAAGATCTAGATAAATTTCCATGGAAAATCTCATCATACCTCTATCCTCTATAAACATCTACTGTCACTTATATATCCATCAAGTTCATTATGTCTACTTAGTAAATGTAATTATTTTATTTCTTTTTTCAGACAAGTTTAAAAGACAGGTAAAAGGTAAAAAGACATCTCCTTTTAAACTTGTCTGAAAAAAGAAATCAAAAAATTACACCTAATGTCATTGTCTGAGTCAGATAACATCTCCTGTGTTAGATGAAGACATCACCTACCAACAACCTCATCCTCAGGCTGGAAAAACGAAACTTTGGATCCCACTGCAAACACAGACAAATGCATGTTACAATGTTCTATGTACATGTTCATGGTAAATTAAAAAAAAAAAAAGTGTCCATGTATTCACAACCTTGCAGGACAACCCCAGCCACCTCTCGGCCGACAGGTATTAAATCTGTTTGGATCCCTACGTCTTCTAGTAACTATAGAGCAGGACAGAAGAGGAGAGGATGTGAGCAGATCACTACAGTCATACAGAGGGTGATGTAGTTAACAGGATAATTTCAGTTCAAGTCAGGTTATTGGAATTAAAATTAAGAAACAACACTGAAGTGATAATACTTAGCATGATAACAGTATCTGTTATACAAGGCTGAAGTTACAGCATAAACGAAATCTGCATCCAACAAGATTGTGAGTGCCTTGGACATGCTTATTTTTACTTTTTGCAGATTTGTTGATTTAGTATTAGTATCTTTGTGTCTGTGCAAAATCTCGCTGCAGTACACTGCTTATAAAGCATGAATAAAGAATCCATGCCTGCTCCTATTAGACTCCTGAGTACTGTAACACGACAAGCCACTATATTTCTCTGCCTTGGTTTTGAATAATAGCTTCTTTATGAGTTTCTTTCAGTTTGCTTTATATAACTTGGAAAACCCAGAATATCCTCTTCATCTTATTCTGACAAAAAGTGGCTGCAGTGAGCGATTCACCTTATTAATATGCAAAAATGAGAGCTATACAAGATCTGTCATGCCCACTGCCATCAAAGTCTACAACAGTGTGCTTCAGTTTCAATGTGATTATTCATTCTGTTTTTATTTCATTTTTATCTTGTATATATCCTGTACTGCCTGTACATGTCCTTAAATGTTGTATAAATTTCTTTCATCTTTAGAGTGTACTGTTGCTATATTTGAATATTTCTTTGCATGTCTTTTTTTGTATATTGTCAATACTTGTCTGTATACATTTTCAGAATTATTTGCACTTTAAGTGTTTTTGCTGCTAAATAAGAAACACAGCCGCTAAACTGATTTTCATTGTTTCTGTAACAGAGAGCAGCCAGTTCTATGACAGTATTGCCAAAGTGTCAGTTTAATTGTAACTCAGTCTTAATGAAGACATTTTTGCAATGCCAGGTGATTTCATGTATAGAACATGTTTGAACCACAACAATGTCATCAATTCATTAAATTAGAATCAGCTTTACTGGCCAAGTACGTGAACACATACAAGGAATTTGGTTTCAGCTTTTCTTTGCTCACAACGTACAGTTTCAACACGAACCCAAACACATTTAAACATAGACCTAATAAAAACAAGCACTCGACTAGAGACAAAGACAACTACGGGTTGAGATTTACAGTGGATTTGTAATATGTACAGAGTGCCAATTGGCGTTTTATACAGTGAGTGGATGTGTACAAGGATCAGGTCTATTAAAAATATGCTTATGAACATATTATTATAGTGCAAATGAGTCAAAGTTTTATACATACTGCAAATTAGTTAGTTTTATACAGAGTGCAAATTTGAGTTTGTGAGAGGGTGAATTGGAGTCGGGGGATACTGACACTGGATGGCTCATGAAGTGTTCATCTGAGTGACAGCCTGGGGGGAAAAACTATTCTTAGATTTATTCTGTGCTGTTCCATTCTATTTTATCACTATTTAATTTTTCATTCTGTTTTATATGAACACTTCAGTCCAATAATTCATTCATTCTTTTCTTTCATTTTAGTGATTTCCCCCAAAGGGATCAATAAAGGTCATCTGTATCTGCATGTGGTGTTACCTTGAGGTCCAGTGGGCTCAGTCCACATGCTTTCACCTGAACCCGGACCTGGTGGTTGCCTAAATCCTCTGGAAGAGTCTACGAAGATACATACATAGACAAACATATTAGCAGCATTAAGAAAAAGAATTTAATTTCAATTCAATCCAATCGTATTTGTCTCAGAGGGCTTTTCAGAGTAAAACTAACAACAGTCAAATAAACAGTAGATGAAGGAGATGAATTAATGTCCTGGGCATCTCCCATCCTTAGACCCTCCGTCTCGGCAAAGAAAAGCTCCAAAAATCCGGTGGGAAAAGAGAAACCTCAATGAAGGAGAGATCCACTACTATGGATGGACAGGCTATAGATGCACCAGGACTGATGGGTGTATATTTATGGATGTAGTTCCAGTCTATTATGACGCAAAGAAATAGAAGGAAAAGAAGAACACACAGGGGCTCCTTGCATTTCTGTGTTTTTGCTCTGTGCTGCTCATTTGTGTCTGCAGGTGGAGCCAGTGACTCACATGGAAACCACAAACACACAGCTGTGCTTTTTCTAATCTGGAGCTACAATGGCCCAAGATTTAGTGAAATGTATGAGAACAGCTGGTCGTATGTCCACCACATGCAAATATAGAGTAAAAAGGTTAACACAATCGCAAATAAACTCACCGTTTCCTGAATAACGAACTTGGGCTCGGCATCACTTCCACTCGGTTTGCAATACAAGCCTTTCATGATACGAGACGTTCAATATACTGAACTACAAACAAAGCCTAACAAAAACCTCAAAAAGTCACTGCCATATATCAGCTATGTGGATATTTCCTATGAAACAATTTTTAATGAGGTCCTCCAGTTGATGCAGAACTGACAGGCTCAAGTCAGCTGACCCGTTTTTCTTCTTCTGTGGTGTTATTGTGGTTGGTGGTTCCAATATCGCCACCTACAGGACACATACTCGGACCCATAGAAAAAAGCAGTATTATACACAAAACGGCATTTAAAGTTTTTTTTTTTCAAACCAAGCCAGCTGCAATAATTTAGCCGACCTGAAAATATTTCCATATGTGGATTTACACGGGTAATTACATATTTAAATAGAATACAGAACATTTTTACAGCTTTAATTCAAAGTATGAAACCTATTGAATGCAGAGTTGCACTCACTTTTAATTTACATACGGTAATTTCATCACACATACACTTTATCTATTGAATTGAATATAACTATAGTGGTGAATGAATAGGTGAATGCCCTGTGATCATCCTCTGTATTTTGTTTATTTGTTTGTTTTGATGATGTCTATGTCATCATTATATGTATTTTTTATTTATTTATTTTAATGTATAGTGACTGAGTGCTGTATCAATGTTAGCTGTTTTATGTGTTGTTCTGTCACCTGCTTAAGGAGTGCAAATGAATTATTTTTTGACTAATTCTGGCATATGTACATGGGTGTATTTTTTTTATACAACAATGTTCATAGATATGCACGGTCCTCACTAAACAATTAACTAACAACCAATTAACTAAATAAAATAAAATAAAGTGTCTGTGTATTTACTATGGAAATATATAAGTA
>JAQQZY010000008.1:28040955-28051458 GCA_030068375.1 Ostorhinchus rueppellii
ATCCTCACTAGGGTCACGGGGGTCGCATGGAGCCTATCCCAGCTACTTAAGGGCGAAGGCGGGGTACACCCTGGATGGACTGACTTGCCAAACTATTTTTATGTCACTACTTGTAAAATGTAGACCAACATCTTTTTCCAAAAGTCTGCTCTCCCCAGCATAAACACTACCACATTTAAACCCTGTGGTTCTCCATAGGTCACATATTAGTTGTAGACATAACACTAATGTGACAAAAGGAGATACTGATTGTACATTTCTCCTGATTGCTCTCTATTTTTGTGTTGCAGGTGTTGTGTAGCTGCAGAAGACTGAGTGAACCATGGCACAGTTCCCCACCACATTCACAGGTCAGTACATGGTGTTAAAGAGAGGCGCATTAGAAGTTGGTGTTGGTATTTCCCTCTTTGAGCTGTGAGTAGTAGAGCAACACAACATAACACTGCTCCTTTAACAGTTCAATACTAGCTTATTTAAAAAAAAAAAAAAAACCCAAACACTTATATTGTTTACATCCACAGATAAGTATCTTACATTATTGAATTGTCCAGCTCATAGTGGAGGTGGAATCTGTGCTCTGGACTATCAGAGACAGAAGCATGAATCTCCCATCAGGACAATGACAAACAGATGGAGACAATAGCAGACTGGCTCCAAATACTGATAAGCCACAGAGTGTGAGATTTGTCAAGACTATAAACAGATTTGTAAGTGTTAACTGGAACATCTTGCGTACTTGCAACTCGGTGTCGAGGAAAATTTCCATGAGGTTTTTCTCCCATTAATTGCATCTCTCAGTATATTTTTTTATTTTGTTTTTTTTTAACAACTTTTCTTGAAACAATTATAATGGACAACAGAAAAGACTCTGTTACAGCAATAGTTAGAAAAGGAACTGAAACAACATTGCATTTTAGTCAGCATAAATTTCTTTTACACTTGAAAATCCGTTAGGATGATTCACAGGATGCCAGTAAATGATACAACATGCTTTTATCTTTTTCAACATCTTCTTGCCTGTGTTTACTGTAATTGTCGTAGTTCTCAATCAGCTCTGACATATCGAATCTAATTGCTGAAGAAAAGCACAACACAGTAAAGCAGTTCTTTACCAGTAAACAGATGGCTTATTTTCTGTCCAGTTTGTTACATGAATTATTACATTTAAAATGACCACTTACAAATTTATATTTGCAACTGAGAATTTTCCGGTTAAAAGCTGATATATATCTATGACACTGTAAGGTTACAAAGAAAAGGCAACGGTCACTCTGACTCTTTCATCATTTCTTTCTTCTGTGTCACTTTGAAGGAATCCTCCAGCAGGAAGTGAAATAGATGACTAATGCATTCCTTTCATTTCTCCCTCTGCCTGTGTCTGGCTTTGTCTTGGCCTTGGCCATTTGAGGTCTAACTCCATGTGTATTTCTTTTGCGGGTGTGTTTCAGGTCCAGATGTGTTTCTGATCTCAGTGGATGAGAGAGCCAAACATGATCAGCAGTTTCACAGCCTCTCTCCGACTGCCGGGGGTTACATCACAGGTATCCCAACCTCTGTTCTCCTTATTTACACAACACACATACCCCTCAGTACATAGGTAAGGTGAGATCGGGACACGGACAAGGTCACTGTCACATGGCTGACAGTTGCCCAGGCTGGAAACTTGCCACTGAGCTGTCAGTTCTGAGATAAATGTTGTTGGTGATTGGAGGCATGTTCTAAGAAACTGATTTAATATGAAAAGAATTATAGGACAGAAACTATTATATTTCTGAATTTATGAGTTAAGCACAGGCAATCATATGCATTGCATTATGTCCTGCCTTATTTCTACCCTTAGGTGTATCAGTTACTATTTTTTCCAGATACATTACTACACCTGCCTTCATTATAGACTGATATTAAATGGATAGGAAAGAAACACATGAAACCTTATTGTCTACGTATAACATAATTGTCTGTGCAGGTGAACTAGCAGTATGCATTAACAAAAAGACAAAAAAAGAAAAGTAAAATGTGTATAGCAATTATGTTAGTTATTACAATATAAAATTGCATCGCTACAGTGATCATTATTGTTTTACCACCTCTGTGCTCAGAGTTCCTGATCTTTGAATGTTTCCCAGAAAGTTTCTGGACTTACGCTGTTTATAAATGTCATGATTTTCTCCATTTTCTACAGTCCTTTTAAAATGAAATGGGGATTCTGTTTCAAATTCTGTTTCAAGTAGTTTTAAAAAGTCTTACATTTGACTTGTAGAAACCTGTAGGAACCCTGTTGTAACACTTGAGTTCATATTGTTATACAGTTTGTTTTTTGTTTTTTTTAATGTGAAGATGAGTGTGTGTAAATAACTGGACTGTCCCAGAGTTTATGTAATATGTGGTTAGTTTCAAACAATAAAAGTTGGGCTTCTTTACACCTCCTCTATTTCTTCAGTCTTTATCTGCATTTTGAGGTAAAAACCCCATAATTTTTTTTCCCCCCAAACTCAATACAAGATAATTCCAGCATGTTACAGCTATATGTGGTTAGGTAATGAAGTACAGTTTGAATGACTCAGCTTAATTGTCAACTCTTTTGACATTTTTTAAAGCATGCTTTCATTTTGAATCTCTGTTGTGACTTCATATCCTGTTTCTGTTCCATCTGTTAAGGCGACCAAGCCAGGAACTTTTTCCTTCAGTCAGGACTCCCCCCTCCCATCCTGGCCCAAATCTGGTAAGTCACATGACCAGGAGGTTACTGACAGTTCACTGAATGACATGGACTAAGATGATTAAGAAGTTTCACACGAAGGTTATCCTCCATTCTTTCCTGAGGGACATAGAGTAAATACTTTTTTCCAATGTATCATTTCAGGGCTTTGGCCGACATGAACAGTGATGGTCGCATGGATATTCACGAGTTTTCTATTGCGATGAAACTAATCAAGCTGAAACTCCAGGGTCACCCTTTGCCCCCCTCACTTCCACCCAGTATGAAACAGCCCCCACTGCCTTTGCCTCCACAGGCTGGCTTTGGTAAGACATACACAAAACAATCTTTTTTTTTTTTCATGATAAAGACGACTGGCATTCTGTTAGCCAGCCTATTAGTTAAATCATTACCAACAATATGGAGTGAAAATATAATGCACTCTAATTTCCTTCCTCTTCAGCTGTTGTGAAATGTTTTTCCTCTTTGCTTCCACTTTTATCCTGATTTAGCGCTGTACTCAATGTAATGTAATAATGCCAATATTATCATGTACTTTTGGTCCAGACAACTGCTTTTCTTCAAGGGTATCTGTTGTGTTTTCTGCATGGTGAAAAAAGAGGGATGCAAACACTGTTAAAGATATTTTTGTTAGGAATTATTCTATTCTTCCTATCCTGGAGGACAAAACATTAGTACTGGCTGTACATAAACATCAGTAATAATGTTCCCCTCCTTCTCATTTAGGCCTTGAACAGTTACAGTTACATCTAATTTACAATTGAATAAAAATGTCCAATTTAAAGCTTTAATCAAAAATAATTCATGGATTAAACGTAAACACCAACATTGATGCAGTTTTGTTTACTTCTTGTGCCAGCTGACTTGTGATCAGTGTTGGGCAGTGTTGCAAATTGTACGACATCGTGGGTGTTTTTTTTTGTTTAAGAATAGATACAAGCGTTAAGCATAATATTTCACTTCTCTAATTCACTGTTTTCTACTTTCCACTGCCGCTCTTTCTCTTCGCTCTACTGCATCTTTGTATTATGGTGCTTTCTCTCTCCCTATTTTTTGCTCAAGCGACACGTGCTGAAGTACTTCTGTACGAGGGGTACATGACACACTTTCTCAGTTGCTTACGATGAGTAGTTTGTATGGAGTCAGTGTAAGAGGTTCATCATTTCAAAGCTCAGTGCCTTGTATTTCTTATATCTGTTCAGTCATGGTAGAAATGCATTTGGTAGCTGAACATGGGGAAATATCATTTAGATTTGTGCATTTTACAAATTAACGTTGGCCTGATATATGATGTGAATGAGCTCAGTGGTTTTTAGAGCTGTCATGATAACAAATTTTGCTGGACGATAAATCATCCCAGAAATTATTGCGATAAACGATAATATTGCCGTTTTGATACAATTTTTCAACTAATGTAGTAATAATAATAATAATAATAATAATAATAATAATAATGGTACAATAATTCATGTACACCCTTTTAAATATAAATAAACTTTTATTTCCTAAGAAAATTTAGGGTCCACTCAGGAGTTCTGTAGTGTATTTTTTTTTATTTAGTTTTTTGTTTATTTGATTGTTTATTTTGTTTAATAATAATAATTCTTCTTCTTCTTCTTCTTCTTCTTATTCTTATTCTTATTCTTATTCTTATTCTTATTGTTATTATTCCCCTGTGTTTTGTATTATGTTTGTGTCTGAAATAAACTAAACTAAAAGTTCATATAGGGGGTCATGTTTGAGCTTGACCACATGTCCGTAGTGGCAGAGTAAAATGGGATGTCTTTATTGTCTTTCACATTGTTGTACAGTTGTGGAATTGCCATTTCTGACACGTATGTTTTCCCTGGCAATTCGTACTGTTGGTCAAATGTTTGTAACATTTGTCAAAATGCTGGCTTTTCGATGGTGATAAAGGGCTGCATCTCTTTGGTGATGTAGTGAAGTCCACTGTCTGTTAGTGTGCATGTCTGTGAGTGTGCACCATTTGGCACTGTCACACTTCCATTTGGTTTGCTTCATAAACACCCCAGTGATGGTGGACTGTCAGGACGATGTTGACGGCCCCTCTGCCTCTTTGGCTGACGTTTTTTTCTGAGCAGGGAAAACTGCAATGGGTGGTTATGTTTGAGGTAAAGGTGCATGTTTGTAGTGTTGCCACGTTTACCATGAACTCTTTCCAAACAAATGTGACATACCAGCTCATTTAAGTTCTGTGGTTCACCACAGTCATTTGGCTTGAAAGTGTTCCCACATGTCAGCTGTTGCTTTTGGCTTAGAAACCAATTCCATTGTTATTTCCTCCAAATCTCTCCCTCTACTCCTGTCGGGCCCTCACGCTGCACTCCTGGTGTGCCAGGTGCCCCGCCCCCCCAAACAGAGTGACTGACAGGAGGGCTCACTCCTCATTACACTAAGGACTGTTCCTTAGGAGTCAGTTGCGACTGATACATAACTCATTATCCAGTGTCTTTGGTAAATAAAAAATGATCCAGCCCGGCAAACTTATCGAGCTGATTTTTAATTGTAATGCAATTAATTGATTTATTGATTATCGTGTCAGGCCTAGTGGTTTTGCAAATGAAGTCGCACCTTAGTAAGTGTGAGCTTGAGTTTAGTTGATATTTCTACCAGTGCAGATCAGAAATAACTTGGAGGCTGAATTTTGATGGTTCTAATGGTTTGATTGTAAAGCTGGCATTCATAAAATACTTGTTGAAAGATAAAAAGAAGAATCAATTGATCATTATTCAAACATTCTTTTTGTATTAATTTATCATTAAATCTATTATTTTCACATTCATATATGAATTATCAACTTCTGTTTTTACAAGAAGAACATAGAGTTTATTTTGCGATTGTGTAATTATGATCGCCCTACTTTGAAATTCTTTACTTCCTGTTAAAATATTTTGAGCCTGTCGACTTGCATGTATATTTAAAGCAGAGCATCTCTTCGTGTGCTCATACAGGGTACTAAAGAACATACATCTGTACAACAAACCACCAACCTAATGCAGTGTTTGGGCTTTGCTAACATAAAGGTTGTAACAACTGACATCATAAAGTGATTGATAAATTTGAAAGAGTAGGACATAAAATTGGTGATCATGGTGAAATAGGAATTACAGTTTACCTAATGTCTTTAACTAACTAGAGCCTAGGATTTCACACACCCACTTACTACAGCAGCTGAATGCAATCTATATCCACAGCAAAGCATGTTGCAAAATCTTTCAAACCACTGCAAACTCCTGTAGTGCAAACAGACAAAGCCTTACAGTACAATATCAGTGTTGCATACAACAATACATGATGCGGCGCTCTCGTTATCATGCTAGTTGTGTGTTGCTAGTTTTCCAGTGATGTAGTACAATTCTGTGAGAAATATACAATTATTTCATTCCAACTCCAACAGACCGGAAATATTAATAGTAACTGCTCTGTGGTATTGTTTTCTTTCATGCCATATGAAGTTTCTGTTTATGCACAGACCATATGTTGTCTGATTATGCTGTGTTTTCTCCAGGCATGCCCCCCATGGCTCCCATCCCAACTCCTCTGCCAGGCGTGCCCCCACTCCCCCTGCCTCCTCTCCCCGTTGGGGTGTCTCCCCCACTCGTCTCGTCAGCCCCACCACCACTGCCCCAACCCATTGCTAACGGAGCTCCTCCCACAGCCATGATGCAGCCCATCTCCAGCTTCTCACACCCAGGTAACAACCAGACACTGCAGTACGATGGGGGGTGGTGGTGGTGGTGGTGGTGGAGATGTTTATGATCATAGTCTGGGGCTAATCTGCTGTTTGCACATAATAACTACACCCATATCTGGCTGTTGTGTGCATAACATAAAAGCATGTCTTGGAGTTCTTTAAATGAGTTAATGAGGTTGGTTATTGAACTGCCAGATAAAGTAAGTATGAATTAAGCCTGCATGGGAAAAAAAACTGCAAACTGCAATAACATTGTTCAATGTTGCAGTGTCAATATGATTCATGATAAATAAACAAACTAAAATCGCAAGCAAAACCAAAATGACACCAATTAAACTGAGCATTTCTAATGGCTGCGTTTTTTTCAAATGTTATGAAAATGTAACGTTGCATGAAATAGCTTTAGTGCTTGAAATTAGGAGAGCCCCTGACCACAGCCTTAAACAAAACTATCTTCTTTTTTCCTCTCACAGCATCCTCTGTCAACAAGTCATCTTCGTTTAACCGTTCAAGCACCAAACTGCAGAAAGGGCCATCCTTTGATGCTTCTAGGTAGGACTGATTAACAGGGGTTTCCACAGACTTATCCTATTGTTTTGATACACTATAAGCTTGTTTATTGTTCTACTGTTGTCTCTCTTTTATCATTCTGAAGTTGAAAATCTAAGCAGTTTTCACACTTATCTCAGTGAGTTTATGAGTTTAGGTAAAACGATCTAACTGCCTTTGTTTGTCATTTAACCCAGTAGTCAGCCCACTTCGACTCAGGCTGACTGGGCTGTTCCACAGTCATCCAGACTGAAGTATAGACAGCTTTTTAACTCCCATGACAAGATGATGAGTGGACATCTCACGGGTATAAACACACACGCAATCATATCACAAATTATAATATTTCACATATTTATTCCTTTTTTCTCATTGCGATTTGATGTGTTTATGGGTGTTTCCTCTGTGTGTGTAGGTCCCCAGGCTCGCACCATCCTGATGCAGTCCAGTCTTCCTCAGAGCCAGCTGGCGACGATATGGTCAGTGCGTTCTATTCATCATTCAAAATTCAGTCATTTAATCACTGACTCGTGAAACAGGAATAATTGTCACTTCAGTAATAATTTGTCTGATACTTTGTTTCTTTCAGGAGTCTATCAGATATCGACCAGGATGGAAAGTTAACAGCTGAGGAATTTATCTTAGCCATGCACCTCATAGACATGGCCATGTCAGGTTTACCGTTACCCCCTGTGTTACCACCAGAATACCTCCCACCAACATTCAGGTAACTATTGTAACCAAACATCAGATTCTGCATTTACCAGAGCAACACAGAGGTTATTAGATACTTGCCTAATAACATATAAAGAGTGTTGCTTTTGTGTATGTAGTGACGATACTGAAAATGTCTACTGTTTGTCTCACTGTGTGCGTTTTTGTTTTAAGGCGTGTGCGTAGCGACAGCGTTCAGTCGGACCAAAAGAGCGTCCAGGAAGAAACTGAGGAGGAGACGGAGAGCAGTCAGGAAAAGAAACTACCAGGTGATTAATTGTAATCATAAGCCCTTTTTACACAGCACCTGTGTAACCTCCGGTAATATTTCACTTATATTTCGGAACTACAGTATGTCTGTGTAAATGAAATGGTGGGATCATTTGGTTCTGATTTTTATCGTGGCTTTGTGATGCCTCTGAAGGTAGTAGCAGAGCCATGATAAAGGTGGAATCATGATTCTGGAATGCTATGTAAAACGAACACCTCTCTTTCACCAACCAAGGTGTGATGTTTTGATGATGTGTTGCGTGTGTGACCCCCGTGCTGGGGGGGATTTAAAAATGAGCGTGGGCTGTGTACAGTAAACGAATGTCAGCGTAACCAGAAAGATATTGTGGGGTGGGGAGATGCCAAGATCGAGTCGTTGTCACTTCAGGGGGAGGACTCTATCCATGATAACATTTGTTGAATGGTGAAGGTGAATGGAGGGGTTAGCTACACCGCTACGCTCGGGGTATTTCTGACACACAAGTGATATGTCACACTATATGCTGTGCTGCGTCACTGCCCCTTGATTCTGGAACGCATGTCCACTGTGTAAAGGCCAGCCTGTCTCACCTCTGTTACTCCTTTGGCTTGGCTGTGGAAATGGATCAGTGGTGGAAAAGACATGTTATCACCATCTCACCTTTTTTCTGGAACCTCTATGTAAAAGTGGCTATAGCACTTGTGTTTTTGTATCCATGAAACTTTATTAAATATGGGTCTGGATCATTAAATTAAAAAAAAAAAAAAGAGAAATTATTTCCTTTTTAAAATATTTAAAACCTTCTCTATTTTGTTGACTCGTATACTTGACTTGCATATCTGTTATATAGCTTAAATATAACATGGTAAATACAAGATGAAACATCGGGGATGTACTGTTAATAGCTAATGTACCATTAGATGTGTATATAAATGTTTGATTTCAAGTGTGTCACCTTTAAACACTATCATATTTACTCGATTTGTTTCTCCACAGTGACGTTTGAGGACAAGAAGAGGGAAAACTTTGAGCGGGGAAACCTGGAGCTGGAGAAGAGACGACAGGCCTTGCAGGAGCAGCAGAGGAAAGAGCAGGAGAGGCTGGCAGCGCTGGAAAGAGAGGAGCAGGAAAGAAAGGTACAATATAAAACTCTAATTACTTCCATTTATCCCTCTTTGGATACTATGTGTGGTTTATGATCTTTACATAGGGAGATTAACTTTCTTTATTTTCATAACGGTAGTCACTTTATGGGATGTATTTACATTTACTTCACATTTGAAACATTATTTTGATCATGAGACAACCGTTGTTCTGTCATCTTATTTCTGTATTTTTGTGTTAAAGGAGCGTGAGCGCCTGGAACAGGAGAGAAGACGACAGCAGGAACTAGAAAAACAGCTGGAAAAACAGAGAGAGTTGGAGAGGCAGAGAGAGGAGGAGAGACGTAAAGAGATCGAAAGGAGAGAGGTACGAAGGAAAGATGTAATAATTACAGAGTATCTGCATTTTAATTGAAGAGCTATGGTTGAGTTGATGTTCGGCTGCTTCAGACGTGTAATTACAGCCACTCCATTCAACTTGAATGTGTTTCAATATTGCTGCCCTCTTTACATCTCAAACTTCAGAGTCTAATTTACAGTCCTACTGCTGCATTTTCTGTATAATGAAATGCATAATATTCTGTTTAAATGTAAAATAACAGAGTTTTCATTTTTGGTAAACCATCATACTCTTCTGACTGCATAAACCTGTTTCTTTGGGGTGTGTGTTTCTTCTCTTCAGGCTGCTAAGAGGGAATTAGAGCGACAGCGGCAGTTGGAGTGGGAGCGGCAGCGTCGCCAGGAACTTTTGACTCAGAGAAACCGAGAGCAGGAGAGTATAGTTCTGCTCAAAGCCAGGAAGAAGACCCTGGAGTTTGAACTGGAGGCGCTGGTAATCATATATGCAAACACAGTAAACGTGCACTTTGGATGGATCCTGTTTTGGACTGTACAAATACAGTATGATATTTTGTGTGAACTGAAGAATGTTACTGTTCTATACTATGAAAAAAACATACCCACCAGGTGCTACTTGCTGACTATTTGATTTGTAAATAGCCAGAAGTATAACATTAGATATCCTTTCCTATCTCTGTACCCATTCCTTTTGTTCTCAGAATGACAAGAAGACTCAGCTGGAGGGTAAACTGAAGGATGTTCGATTTCGACTCTCAGCTCAGCGGAGAGAAGTGGAACAGACCAATCAGACCAGAGAGACACGCATTGCTGAAATCACCCTGCTCCAACAGCAGCTGCAGGTGTGCAAAACAAATTCATTATCTTTGTCATAACAACAAATTGTTCTGTCAGGCAGTTCTCATTGTAGTGTTATCGGTACAGTCGCATGTCCTTCAATTTCAGTACCATTGGCTTTGATATCCGGAGTACCCGGAGAAAACCCACGCAGACATGGGGAGAACATGCAAACTCCACATAGAAAGGTCCCAAGGTCCCGTCTGGGAATCGAACCCGGGTCCTTCTTGTTGTGAGGCACGAGTGCTAACCACTGCAC
>JAQQZY010000008.1:28068131-28080506 GCA_030068375.1 Ostorhinchus rueppellii
TGTATCACAGCACCACCTAGTCGTGTGGCATGCATACCCAATCGATTTGTACACACTTTTTGCGTCACCGTATGCACACAGATTTTCTCCCGAGAACGCTCGTCTAGATGCGAAATAAAAAGTGAAGACGCGACGCCACTTTTGCGTCTTCTGTTCACACCGTCATCGTGTAAACCTAGCCTTAATTTGGACAAATGTCTTTCTAGTAGGAATTTACAATACAGCTCTTTTATGCATAGTGTTAATTGTGGTTGATTTCACCATTGGTGTCATGTGTCTGTTTGAAAGGGAGAGAAAGTTGAAGGTCTTCAAGCTCAAGCCTTGTATCCCTGGAGAGCAAAGAAAGACAACCACCTCAACTTCAACAAAAATGAGGTACAGCTCATCTAGCAACTAGAGTTTAGCCTCAGTTCTGGTGGATTCGTTGTAAGTCAGATATCCATGGTCCTTGTGTAACGTAAGTGTTACTTTTATTGTTGTTATAGATAATAACAGTGTTGGAACAGCAGGACATGTGGTGGTTAGGTGAACTACAGACCGGACAGAGAGGCTGGTTCCCAAAAAGTTACGTCAAGCTCATCTCTGCCACCATGACAGCCCCCGCTGGTGCCACAGCCCGCAGCAAAAACACTAGGTAAGTTCAAAGTTTGTATGCAATTACATGAAATAGATATGAACAACATCAGAATGCAGCTGATCTAGGCAACATGTATGGGACATAATTCAGAATTAGCAGTCATACACGCAGGTGAAATGCATTCACACATACATGTGAAAACACACACACACACACACATATATGTGAAAATGCACACACACGTGAAATGCATTCACACATACATGTGAAAACGCACACACATATGTGAAAATACACACACGCCTAAAAAGGAAGGCGTTTTACCTAAACAGGAAGTGATTTTACATAAACAGGAAGGTATTTTACCTAAAAAGGAAGGCATTTTACCTAAACGCATTTGCCAGTCTCCACAGAAGCTTACAAACTCTGAAGTAATGTTGCTGCTTCTGATAAATTGTTTGCTGACATTACAACGAGCTGCTCAGCGCCTGCAACACTCCAGCTCCTGCTTCTCCGCCTCGGCCAGTAAAAAAGAGGGAATAAAAAGGTTTCTCCACCTTCTGGTTACAGTAAAAAAAAAAAAAAAAAAAAAAAAAAGCTATGTTGGAAAAAGTATTCCACGTGTATGTGAATGCATTTCACATGTGTGTGTGCATTTTCATGTGTGAGAGTGCATTTTCACATGTGTGGGTGCATTTCCCGTGTTTGTGAATGCTAATTCTGAATTATGTCCCATACATCCCCTCATAAACATGGGTCCGTGTATGTTTTGCTCATTTGATGTGTTTTTCAGAAATGAGTCTCAAACACCAGGGTTTTCATATTCTGAGATCAGATGTGGTTATTTTCAGAGTAATGGCATCAAAGAAGACAGGACGACAGAAAAAAATGGCAGAACATCTCTTTGTTTTATAGTTTCGTTCTCAAGTACACGTCTGATTTCACATTACGTGCAACTGCAAGTGATTCTGTGGAATTGTTGGAAATTTTTAAAAAATTCAGTCTTACCGGTATGGGCCGGGAGAGACCGTAGTACCATCACTATCATTATGAACTGAATCAACACTGAATCAAAAGACAATTTTATATACAGTATACAGTCTGCCATGTTAAAGCTAATGCAAATTCCACTAAAGAATACTTCATGAATTTCAAGGTAAACAATGGTGTCACTTTTCTTTTCTTTATTTTTCACAACATTGCACATTAATTAATCAGTTCTTTGTAGATTATGTGCACAAATACTAAGAACTAATAATTTAGTTTCACTATATAATGTTTGAATAATCTAATCCCAAAGTTCCTTTGAGACAACTGAAAAGAGTTTTGTGTATAATTGTATGAAATATAATGAAAAAAAAATTATTTTTAGTATGAAGAAATAGCGCTAGATTTTATTTTTTTAGTATCTAGTTGTGGGAAAAAAACTGAGCTATACAAAACAACACGTTTTGTATGATACATTAGATTTTAATGTAACAAGAAAAGGCATTTCTAGAGCTGGTTATCATCCATATCATTATTCAGAAATGTAAAAAATAGTTTAACCTTAAAGCATGATTTAAATGTAAATTCCTGAATTCTTGCATTTGATACCAATTCTCAAGTGGAAATAAGAATGGAGTGATAATCATATTATTTGAATAAAATTCTAAATGTAGCTCAATTCACTGTCATTAAGTTGTTTGTTTAAATAATAGTGATTAAAATATACCCGCATTCTGAATGCGCTGAAACTGAGGTGTTAAAATTTGTTAAACAGTATTGGTGCTCAATAATACAGAAGCCATTTTGTATCAAAGTAGGTAGTATGTCTGTAAATAAAGGAGTGTCAAAGGCATCTCATGTCTCTTGTCTTATGTAGTGAGTCTGGAGTAACAGACAGCCCACCCAATGGAAAGAGACCCTCCCCTTCTCCAACCAAACCCTCTGAGTCCGGAGAAGGTAAGACATAAACACAAACACCTGCACATAAAAGGAATCTGACGGCTGGTCTGTACTCACACTGTTTGCACACATCTGTGCAGAGTACATCGCCATGTACACCTACGAGAGCAGCGAACAGGGGGATCTGAGTTTCCAACAAGGAGATATCGTCATGGTGACGAGAAAAGAAGGAGACTGGTGGACGGGTATGGTCGGGGGCAAGACCGGTGTCTTCCCGTCCAATTACGTCAAACCACGAGACTCGGCATCAGAGGTGAAAAGATGTATGGTTTAATGGAGAAGATAAGCTTTGTGTGTGAATTGATTTATAGTCATTACAATCTTTATCTCTGTCTGTAGTCCTTGGGTCCAGCGGGGAAGACAGGCAGCCTTGGAAAGAAACCAGGTGAGCTCTGAATGAATCTGTCGCATTGCTCCTTTTCCCTGATGTTGCCCAACTGATACTAGACAGTTTATTAACAGCATCACTT
This sequence comes from Ostorhinchus rueppellii, assembly GCA_030068375.1. Classification (NCBI taxonomy): domain Eukaryota; kingdom Metazoa; phylum Chordata; class Actinopteri; order Kurtiformes; family Apogonidae; genus Ostorhinchus; species Ostorhinchus rueppellii. The sequence continues at coordinate 28,071,126 of JAQQZY010000008.1, forward strand.
AAATCACATTTCAACACAAATGCTAAAGCACCAGGAAACTGAGATTGTGTTGGACCTGGGCTGTCAAACATGTGGCCCAAAGGTTCCAATCCAGCCCACAAGATGAATTGGCAAAGTGCAAAAATTACACTGAAGATGTTAATAGTCAAAGGTGTCGAACTCGTTTTAGTGCAGGTTCCACCTACAGATCAATATGATCTCAAGTAAAATAATGGCTTAATCGCCTATAAAGAATGAAACAACTTGAAATATTCTTTGTTTAACATAAAAATAATAGTAAATCATGCCTATAAATAATGACAACTTCAAACTTTTCTCTTTTTAAAAAAGAAAATTAACATTAAAGTATGACAACATTTACAAGCTATCCTTTAACAATAAAATGTGATTAATGTGAACAAATATGAACAACCTGAAATGTCTACAGAAAATTAAGAGCCATTTTAACAACACAATACCTGTTACTAATGTTTTGAGCCTTTGTAGCTCTGATCTATAATGCACATGTATGAATGATAACTTGATTTATAATATTGTTAAAATTGCACTTAGTTTTCTTGAATTTTTTTTTCAGGTTATTCACATTCACCGTTTTATTTGGATAGTTTGTAAATATATTGTTGTAATTGATTTTATTTATTTTAATTTTTAAATTATTGTCATAATTTTTTTTTTTTTTTTTTGGGCATGAAAACAAAGAGAAAACTTTGAGGTGTCATTCTTTGTAGTTTATTATTTTATTATTTTCCTGGGCCAGCCCACTGGAGGAGAGCAAATTGGGCTGAATGTGGCCCCTGAGCTAAAATGAGTTTGACATCCCTGTCTTAGATTTTCTCATCAATTTTATTATAATTTCTTTCTTATTAAAAGTGTATTATAAATACACATTTATATCAATATTATGTTCAGGACTAACTGAATAGTGATAGTAATTAAATCACAGAACCAACTTAGAGGATATACATCTAATTCTGAACTTTCAGCTTGCTGGTGAGACACTTTATTGAGTCTTGTGACTGTTGTGCATAAATGTAATGTTACAGTAGCTCGTCCTGTGTTCTCATCTGTCAAAATGACGGATGGCCTTTAGATTTTTTTGTCCTTGATTTAAAAAAAAACAAAAAAAACAAAACAAAACAGTCATTGTCTGAAAGTATTCTGTTATTATGACCCGTTGGCCAGAAGTGGACTTGGTGAACATACTGTACGTTGACTATTTCTGAACTTTGCTGTAAATAGACAGTAGACAGGAGCAGAGCTGTTAATTATCCACCTCTCACTTCCTTTTTTTGCCTCATCCTTTGTTCCAACAGAGATTGCTCAGGTCATCGCCCCCTATAGTGCGACTGGAGCAGAGCAGCTGACATTAGCTCCAGGACAGCTCATCCTCATCAGGAAAAAGAACCCAGGGGGCTGGTGGGAAGGCGAGCTACAGGTACACGAGCACAAACCCACACGAATACCCGTTGTCCTGATGTGTCCAAATCAGAACATATATACAGTAATATCACTGGCATGCAGAGTTAACATACATTTTTTTAACTGTCAAAAAATATTCACACACTACCAGGATTTTTTTTATCTCGGGAAAAAAGCCAGTATTTTATTTTTGATAAGTGTAATAATTCATGTAGTCTGTCTTCATATAATGTTTTCATTTCAGTTACAAACCAGATATTGCTTTGAAGATGTTGTCGTCATTACTTCCATAAATGAATATGAAGCGAATAAGTAGTTTGTTGATAAGTTGCGATTCTTGTTCAGTATTTTGTTGTCTGGTCATTGCTTCAGGCCCGGGGCAAAAAGCGCCAGATAGGTTGGTTTCCAGCCAATTATGTAAAGCTGCTTAGTCCCAGCACCAGCAAGACCACGCCCACAGAGCCCACCCCTCCTAAACTGGCTCCTGCTAGCACGGGTACGCACACACACACCAGCAAACACACACACATGAAATAGAGTGTCTCTTTCATGTTTTTGGGGTGAATGAGCTATTTTTTCACATTTTAAGGGTGTTACGGTAACATTCAGTACATAATGAGTATATAAGGAATCCATGATCCCAGTGTCTTTTGCTTTATATTGTTAATAATCCAAACTGTAGCTGATTTAACAAAACCCAGAAAATGAACCCTATTTTTCACATTCACCCCCTTAAATAAAATAAACAACAACAAAAAAAACTTATTTTAAAAGTAGATATCTGAAATGAGTCACGAACAAGAAGCCTTCCATCTGTAATAAAAATGTTTGCCATGTGTTGTCCTTTACTTGTTTATTGTTTATGTCACTGCTGACAGACGCTGGTACTTTTGGTTGTGCCTTATGTGGAAGTTGATATATTGTGTAGTATTAAAAAAACAGATTAACTCTGGCAAAACCTTACCAACGTGTGTAATTATTAGTGTCAGATACTGAGCCCATTTACATGACCATAAATATCAGGTGACTGTAATAATCTGATCTAACACATGTACGTGCACTTCAGAAATGTGATCATCCATAAACCCTAGTTTGGACGTTTCAGTCCATTATTGGATTTCTTTGAGAGTACATGTGTACACGTTGACTCTTCCTATCCTTCTTCCAAACTTCCTTTTATCCTCTGCTCATGATTGACTTTGTCGGTTCAGTTTTGTACGATTTCTTTTTATATTCACGTGCAGATGCAAAAGAACCAAATAAATTGTATTAACAGATACAGTATACAGACATCAGTATTGGGGTGAAATCCAGGAGTATTAACCTGATTTCTCATAATCAGATTACTGCTGTTATCTGATAAAGCACATCAGATTATGCTGTTTACATGATCACTTGAATAATCTGATGACTCCAGGAATTGGATCAGGATCAGAGTTTTATGTGCATGTGAACAGGCCTCGTGTTGAATGGATGCAAATGAGAAGCTCTTCCACCTTTCATATGTGACCTTAAAGGAAATGTCCTGTGTGTGGTCTCTTGTCCTGAAGCTCTGTGTCAGGTGATTGGCATGTATGACTACGTGGCCCAGAATGATGATGAGCTGGCTTTTCAGAAGGGTCAGGTGATCACAGTGCTCAACAAGGACGACTGTGATTGGTGGAAAGGAGAGCTGAACGGGAGGGAGGGTCTGTTTCCAAGCAACTATGTCAAACTCACCACAGATACGGACCCAAGCACGCAGTGTAAGTACACACACCAACACACACACAGAAAACTGTACTTTGAGTGTGTATCACAGAACGCATTAAACTAAAACTAAAACATAACACACATGGTCACTACACTTACATTTTAATGCACTGTCTTTCTTACACACACACACACACACACACACACACACACACACACACACACCCAGAGCCAGGTGTGGAAATGCTGTCCCTCTCTCAGTCTTTGACCCGGGTTGGTTTAACCTTTGACCTTTCACCGTGCCACTCCTTTGGGCCTCTTTGATAACCTCCCAGTCATGCACCACCTCTGGGTGGTGTTTGTGTGTGCTGGTATGCTGTGTGTATGTGCATGCATGTGTCTGTATATTTGCGCACATTAGTGTGAAGTGTTTTCCTTCCTCCTGCATGTGTCCCTTCAGCATGATCCACCATAGACTTAGAGTCTGTAGAGCGGAGCATGGAGTCACTAGAACTGAACCTGGACTGGACTTTTGACCCAACCTTAGCCTTGTCCAATCACAAATATTACATAGTATGTAAAAGGATGAACACACCCACTGTAATACACACTATATATGTCACAAGCATTGGGACACATCATGGCTACAGCTTGTAAGATGTCCTATTTATGTGGATTTGAAAAATCAATATTCATATATTTTATATTTCATATTTTATTTTATACATTTCAATATATACATTAGCTTTTCCTTAAAGTTTAATGGGATATTTTTCTTCTTAAATGGGATGTGAAGAAAGTAGATGGTTATTTGTGGTAGAAAATTATTACTTGTAGTCAGAGCATGAAAAATATTTTAGAAATTTAACGGTAGATCATTTAAAATCATAGTCATGGATAAAAAACAAAAACAAAATGAGTGTTGAAAGTAATCTAGCGAAAACCATTTCTTAGGTATGTTGGACGCAAAAATACCAATTTACACAAAACTAACCAATGCAACGCAATGATATTGATCACGATTTAAAAATATATTTTGACATTTTTCGTTATTGTTTATATCCCAGACCCCTGTTAGAAAAGAAACACTTCAATGTGTCCCAATACTTGAATCTATATATAAGAATTACACGCATATTTGAATTAATTTAATGTCAGTAAGCTAATAAACACAAAGCAAAGAACATAATGAAGTGTCAAATGTGGCAACATCACAAGTAGTTGAGACACAGAGGGGCAGTCTGTTTATATAAGCTAATGATTAAAAACATCTTCCTCTTTTCAAACGCTACCTGATTTATTTGTTTGAATTATGAGTGAAATAAACACAAGTGACAGACAAGTGAATAGTGCTGTCCTGTTGTTCAGTAAAAAGTATCTACAAAATGAATGAAAAGATCTAATAAATAGCATACAGGTTTAATTAATTCATTGAGAATGTATTGTTCCTCTGGTTGTCATTACTCAAAGCCACCAAACAAAATCCAGCCGATTAGTTTTGATCATTTTGATTGTAGAATATCATATTTAATAACTGTATAATGTTAAATGAAGGCCATAAGATATAACATAAATCACTCTATAAACAACATGACTCAGGTCAGGTCAGGTCAGGTCATTTGTCATATTTTGTTGGTAGCTCTGAAATATGTCCAGTTACTTCTTTATATCAAGTCTCTCTGCAGATTGAAGTGTCTGTCTGACAAAGTTATCATTGACAAAGACAAATGAAATCATAAAGAATACACATGGAAACAACATTTATTCACTGAGATTTTAAAAAAGTAAATCAATAAAATCAAAAGACTAATAAGAATGTGTTTTACAGATGCCTGGTATCATATCAACAAAGATTGCAATAAATATTCCATATGACGAGTCAAACAGTAACACTAAGACTAATTAAAGTAAAGTAGCAAAGCTCCTTTAAATAGCGAATTTAAAATTTAAATTGAACCTGATGTTGGAAAAAAAAAAAAGAAAAGAAAAAACTATGTAAAACTACTCCAACCTTGTTGCCCGCTCTTGACGCTCTACTTCTATGCGAGGCTGGACCACACCACCACACGTTCTGTCTTGCTGCACGCTCCACCCACCTAGCACCCAATTGGTTGTTGTTCCTGTTGTTGTTGTTGTTGTTGTTGTTGTTGTTTTGTTTAGTTGTTTTTGTTGATGTTGTTGTTGTCGTCCTCTCTCTAGGATCATATCATTACCCAGAACCCCCCTCTCCTCAAAGCCCTCAAAGAGACCCACTAGGCCACGCCCACTAGGCCACTCAACCAATGGGACAGCAGCAAGAGGTCACATGACCCGGAAATGGCGACTCTCCACCAATAGAAGCCAGAGAGAGAGAGACAGACAGACAGACAGTAACGTTATAAACGCCCAGTGGTGGCGAGAACTCTGTCTATGCATGGCTCTGACTGGACATGGCCAAACCCTGTTTATCTAAGGCTCTGGCTCCAAACAGCACTGTTCAACAGGAGGGAGATCAATAGTCAGCCTCTCCCCTCTCACTTTCTTCTTCTTCCTTCTTCTCCTTCTCTTCTTCTTCTGTTTTACCACGTAGGTGGTATTAGGTAGAGGAGAGGAGATGAGACTATTGAGCTCCCACATTGGACTCACAATGACTGTATACACACTTGCACACACACACACACGCACACACACACACGTGCACAGCTCCATCCTAGCGTGGTAAAGTGGATAGTGGGTCATTTTGTGGCTTTATGGGAGATTCTGTCATAGAATCAGTAGCTCAGCCCACCCTCTTGCTCCTCTTATTTTTTAAATATTTTTTTAACTCGCTCCTATTGGTTCAGCTGCTTCATTCACCTGTCAGTCAAAAGAGCTGGCTCCACCCCCTTCATCCCCTCACTAACCTGTCCCCTCCCACAGCTTCACAGAAAGACCCACTATCTGCTGGAGGATGAGTCTCAATGTTACACAGTCCTCTCCTCTCCTCTCCTCTCCTCTCCTCTCCTCTCCTCTCCTCTCCTGTCCTGTCCTGTCCTGTCCTCTCCTCTCCTCTCCTTCCTTTCTTCTCCTCTGTCCACTCATCTCCTCTCCTCAATGCCAAAGACCCCTCCTCTCTCATCTACACCCTTCTTGCTCTTTCCTTTTCAACCCTTCCTTTTTTCCCCCTCTCCAAAGGAGGTAGAGGTATGGAGAGAAGACACTGAGGCAGTATTGAGATGCGTCCCACAGCAGCTGTCGGTTGTGTTTCAGCCCATGCTGCTGCTCCCTTCTGTGCTGATTTCCAGTTAACTTCTCCTCCTTTTTTAGTCGCCAGGTAAGGAGATGAGGAGGCATAGAAGGCAGCAAGCAGCTGGAAAGAGACCCAGCCCCTAGCTCAGGGTGAACATAGAAAGCCATGCTGTAGCTGCCGCGCATACCAGCTAACCAAAATGACACAAACGCACACAGAACGAACAGTGAGCATGGTACAAAGAGTCTGCAGAATGCACATGAACTCAAACAGTGTGAACCAAGTGCAGCACACACACCTCTCTCACACTCAAACACAGTATACGTTTTTATCTGTAGTAGTTTAACATTCTGAACATGTATTAACTTTAAATGAGTTTTATGTTTTTGTTTACATGTTTGTTGTTTAGTCTGTTGCTATGATGATGAGACGCTTTCACATTGTCGGGGCTATAGATCAGGACAATGGACTTCACAAAGACACACTTGGTACTAAACACACACAGGGGTGGAACGACATGTGGCCATCACCAGTTTGTATCATTCCAGTTAAATGCCAGTCCAATGCTTTTAATCGGGGGATTATTTTGGTTTTTGGACTTTATCTGTGCAAAATTTCCACACAGAAAAGGCTACCATGTCACCATACTTCATACACGAAGCAGCTGATTTCCCTTGGGCTTTCTGCTGCAGTACAAACCATGCACAATCGTTTCACCCCTGCAAAACGAATTAAGAGCAGAAAAGTGTTGTACGTGTTTAAGCAGAACTTATCAGACAGACTTGACTTGTGGCACAGGACTAACATTCGCCTGTGGAGACAGCAGTATTCTTAGTATTTCCTCCACGTTTTTCCTGTCACTACGAGTGCAGACCTCTGACACGCTGACCTTCTACAGTGTCATAGGTTCAATATTAAAGTTTCCCTAAAACACATCAAAAAATACTTGTGTAGATGCACGTCCAGACCTCATGATGAGTTTTTGTGACTTATACGGTATACACAAATGTCCAAATTCAAGAAAACTTCAATGCACTCGGTTGGTAAATAATTAATATGCCTTTAAAATGTTGACATGATCATATCAAACCTTGGTAGCATTAGTGCATGAAGCTGCTTTATGGGGTTTAATATGATCTTGCCATGATAATAACAGTAGTAATATATGTGTTTGCACGTGTCCAGGTTATCATTCTTCTTGGTAGTTCTTCTAGGAGCAAAGCTAGTCTTGTTGAACCTAGAAGAACTATCAAGGAGAACAATAGTAACAGCTTTACATGTAGATATTACCTTCAGAAACAAATATTTCACAGAAAACAGAAGCAAAAAATTCTGTAAAATCAGAAAATGCAAAACAGACACGATCAGATTTAAATTACACAAGATAGAAAACAATAAATACTGTAAAGGCATGTTAATTATTTAGAGAAAAGACCGCTGAGTTTTCTCGGACGTTTCTTGTCTCCTCTCCATCCTGTTTTCCATAATGTGTCAGTGAATTAAACGACTACGTTAACAGCTGTGTTGGACAGACAGACGGACAGATGGTCGAAGAACAAATGTACAGAAGCAGACGCCACAAGCTGTACGCACATGCACATAACCGTTCCCATAGCGATGTACGCTCTGTGCATCTTTGCCAACAGCCCCTCTATTGGTTCCCATAGCAACAGACTGGTATTATAGTGGTTGCCATATCAGTTTTGTACTGTTTCTTTTTTGTTCGTTTATCCAGATGACAGTATTGTGATTTTAATGTTTACCCTCAGAAACACAAACGATGAATGAAATGGTTATTGAACTACGCAACTTTTTATACAACAAGCAATAGAGCTGTTAGTATTATTATTATTATTATTATTATTATTATTATTATTATTATTATCATTATTATTAATAACCTGCTTGGATCCCATTGGTTCCTCAGTGTGTCAGTATTGGAGATGAAGCTCTGTGATTGGTCAGCAAGTCAAGGCCATCCGTTATGTGTCAGCCTTTGGCTCTCGGCCCACTCGGGGTCAGCGCCTGCTTGGTTTCTGCTCTTCACAGGACACACGAGACCTTTAGCAGTCCTGGTTTTAACTGTATGTCGGGCACCGGTGGTCTGGACTCGCCACCATCACAGACAGCACAGTAGTCCCACATAGGCCAGAGTCGGGCTCCAGTGTAGTCCTTCCTGTTTGTACACACCATCTGCACATTGTTGTGTTTGTTAGCATTAAGTTTTAATAGTTGGACGTAAACCTGCAGACTGGTGCAGCTCCGTGGAAGTCCATTTCAGACACTGTGATAAAATACAGAAATACCTTTGAATCCTAATTACTCCTCAGTATTTGGACATAATGTCTCAAAATAATGACTTTAATATTCCAGAGTGATTACTTGCGTGACTGTTGCAGAAATGGGCTTTCATTCAGTCCAAGCTTAAACCACAGAAATGTCCTTTTATGTCTTTTACCACTTTTAGCAGAACACACTGTGCTGAAGCCTGGCTCCGGTCTACTCTGATTTGTTTAAAAACCTAAAAGGAAAAAAAGACAAAAAGCTCTGTATGTTCTATACTTAATCTAATGAATGGTAATGGTTGATGCTTCAAATGGATATACATAGCAACTCTGATGAATGGATTAACAGCCGAGCCAAATGTAAGCGGAATACACTTGGTGTCAGCGCGTGCATGAATGAACATGTGAGTGTCTGAATGAAAATAATGCATGAATGAGCAATTTTACGGACGTGAATGGTGTGACGGGTACACAGAAGAACGAGACGGATGGATGGATGGATGGATGGATGGATGGATGAATGGACGGATGAATGGACGCATGGATGGATGGATGTCATGTACAGAATGTTAGAATATTAGCATTGAGAGTCAAAATGTCCTGAGGTTTTATTGGTGGAGATTTTGGTGAAGCGGTGAATCTGACTGGTCCTGATGATTAAACGCTCTGAGACAGACTGCAGCCGACTCGCCTTGTTCCTCACACACACATACACACACACACACACACAAACACACACACACACACACACACACACACACACACACACACACACAC
>JAQQZY010000008.1:28130094-28143947 GCA_030068375.1 Ostorhinchus rueppellii
CGATATTTTTGTGATATATTGTGCAGCCCTACAATCAACTACCTTCAGTAACTTATTGAGCCCTGGTATTTGTACTACATCAATGTGTCCACCCTGCAGTAAAGAAAATTGCCACACACTTTGACCGAATGTGAACACATTAAATTGGGTTATGTTTAGGGGTGCTGTGACGGTGTCTTATAAAATTGTGTTTGGAGAGAAGTTATTTTTCTGGAACATTTGCAGACAGGGGAAGTGGGTTGTTTTATTATAATGACAAAAACACAACATTAAAAAAGGTATATCTGTATAAATGTGCTGTTTTTAGCTTTTAGTTACAGCTTCAAGGTTGCTGTTTTTTGATATAGTAAGAACTGAAAATGGAAATATACTGATGGACAGAAGAGTGATGAAATTATTCACCAATGGCAGAAGTATGCCAGTGGACTACTTCCCTTCTTGTGAGCTTGTAGCTAGTGTCTAGGCTATAGGTATATTGCAATGACTTTCATAAATTAAGAGAAATGTCCCCCTGTTAACCTGAGGAAAACCCTTTCATAGATAGTTGTATCTATGAAAGTGCAGTGTTTGTTGTGTATGTATTGATCTCATGGTTGCAGTGTAAATGACAGGATTCTACTTCCTCCTACTTTGTCACCCACATTTTTAAGAATCCAAAAAGTTGCATATAAATCTCTCTACCATCATGAGTTTTTTTGGGGTGACGGCATGAATAGCACCACTGGACCGACATCTACTAAAATGCAGGTGTCCTAAGGTAACCTCACACAGAACAGCTGAACAGCTCTGTCACAATCTGATACCAAATCCATGTTGAGATGTTATTTTGCGCTTCAACATAAAACTGTTAATGAAATCGTTTTAGATGTGCAAACTGACTAGTCTATTCAGTTCAAATCAGCTGATGGTGTTCATTCATCAAATCGCCAGAGAATGAATTCAGAGCCTTTTTAGAGCTTTCATACTACATCGTAGGGTTGCACGATTTTGGCCAAAAATAAAATCCAGATTTTTTTCCTCGAAAAACTAGAGTTTTTTTTTTTTTGGTTTCAATTTCTGGGTGAAATTACGAAAGACAACAGAAGTCGGCATGTTGTTTTCATGTGCAGCCCAAAATGCAACGCACTGCTCCCACTCTAGCTTGTCATGACATTTGAAGTGCTGAAATTAGTTGGTTGTGCTGCTGTCTGATGCCTCCTTCAGGCAGAGTTTGCAGCAAGGTGGTTGGGTCTTCATTGGAAACTTCGGAGCCATACAAATTCCACACAACTGACTTGCTTTTGTTATTTTTAGCCACAAACTTCCCACTCTCCTTAGTAAATGGTATTTGTGTACTGGTGTGTGGAGACCAAAGACTGTGGAGACCACTCTTACGGTATCCTGGAGGTGTGCGGCCTGAAGACACGAGAGATAAATTTAGATTTGACGATTGCTCTTTTTTTAAAACATCGTCTTAATTAAATAATCCAATTTCGATTTAAAATAACTTAATTGTGCAGTCTTTCTACATTGTATTTGTTTTTCTTCAGTTTTATAGTCTACAGCTCAACTGTAACCATGAAAAACAGTGTTACTATCAGCTGTTTCCCTGGAAAATACCTTCTCATTAGTTCTTCCTTCTTATTAGAGGTGGCACCACTTCCTCTAAAGAACAGCAATTTTCCAGGAATCACCTCACACTTTCAAGAAATCACAGAAATGCACTTGTAGTAAATAACTTCCTGTCACCCTTCTCGGTCATAGTTTAGGACACTACAGTATATATCGAGCCAAAAGATAAGGCTGTGAGTTCTGTATTTAGAACACATAGAACAGATGTACACAGCATACAAAGAGTTTTTGCTAATGAAATGATACAGTCTCGTCTTTTCACATTATTCTGTAATGGAAGGTGTTGCAAATAGCAGCTCCTCTTGTCACAAATCTTTAGCTTGTACTGGGCTTCCATGTTATTTGCCTTTATGTTGGACTTTCCAAGTTCTAAATGAGTGTTGAGTTAAAGATAAGTTTGGGCTTAACAAAGATTAGACGAATATGATGAAAGAGATGAGATGCTCTAGGAGCTGGCCAAGTGTTAACAGATGGACTGCCGTACTACATGTGCCCTTTCACAACTATTTCTGGCAGACACATGAATGATACCTCATTATGCAGGGAATAATGAGTACTTTTAGATGTGATTGAAAAAAATGCTATAACCTAATTTTCTGGCTTAAAAACAGTAAAACCCCCTTTTGACCCTTTTATAAAACCTGCCTTTACGTCTGGATCCAATTTTCATAAAACTTAACTGTAAAGTCTTTACTGTTGGTCCTCCAGGAAGCCTATTTTGCAAAACAGTAGACAGTTTGCATTTTTTCAATATATAAGGGTATAAAATGCCAAATGCTTTGGTAACTGAAGGACAAGGGTGAATAATTGCAAGTTTCACGTGTTTATTGACCATATTTATTAGTATGTACACTGCATGTACTGTATAATATCTATAAATTCAAATGCCTTAATGAACTAAATTAATACATTATAACATATTTGTCTCAGTTTATTATATTTGTAAGCACTGTAAAAAGAGCAGCAAAAGGTTTTTGAATTGATTTTACAACTTATCCTAAGTATAATATTAGAGGTTGATTTTTTTTTTTTTTTAATTTGGTCAGCTGATTTTTGAGGCTGATATTTAAGGCTGATTTTTTTTTTTAAAGCACATTGACCATGAAATATAATTGAAACACTCAGATAATTAAGATTTTTATGCATCAATAAAAATGAGATTATTAATACAGGTACACATAGTACTCTTAACATTTATTCAACTTCAAGTGCTGCCCACTCAGGTGCCTGATCAAATATTTTACTAAATTTTACTTAATTTTAATCATAATTAAGCCTAATTTTACTTAAACATTTTTACTTCTGATCAAATATTGGTTTTCAAAAAAAAAAAAAAAAATGAAGGCTGATGGCCGATATTGAAAAAAATCTATATATCGGCCCAATATATTGGAAGAGGGTCAAAATTAAGCTATGACTTGCACTGATGGACAAAGAATGCAAACATGAATTTATGGTGAATATAATGTCTTCTAAGTATTTTTAAAAGATTTTTCTAAAAAATAAAACGTGTTGGACACTAGAAGTAGTGTACTTTTAAAATGTATAAGTCTTCAAAAGGTGATTTTGAATACATTTTTTGGTCCAGGTGTTAACCTTCCCTTGGTCAGCCCTTCTATTTTGTGTTTGCCACACACTTAATAGTTAAATTTTTTAACTACAGTCTGACAGCAATAGTAGGAGCATTGACAAACATTTCCAAGGTCAAAGTTAGTATCTGGGGAATCACTGCCTCCTCTTTCTCTCTGTGCAGATTCTTTATTATCTCAAAGTTCCAGTCAATTGAAAAGAACAAAGAACTCATTCATTGTGCCTGCTTCCTGCTTTATCCCAATTAAAGTCATTCAGATAAAAATTGACTGCACACGGTTGAGTCATGAGTCTCTCTTGCTCTGTTTTTGGTGGTAAAATAAAGAAGTGACTCTTTATTGTATGTCTTTCAATATATCAGGGGTCATGTAGATTTAGTTTTTAATGTTATTGATTTTATTTCCATGTGCATGATAATAATAAAGATTGAGGGGCATGTAAATTTATCAAATATTTATTTGCAGTACATGCACATGTATTTTGACACAATAAGAGTCATTATTCATGTTTTCTGAAGTTAATAATGGCAATTCTGTTTTCATTCATTCATCTTCTGAACCTGCTTTATCCTCACTAGGGTTATGGGGTTCGCTTGAGCCTATCCCAGCAACTTAAGGGCGAAGGCGGGTACACAGGGTTCATCACAGGGCTGACATATAGGGACAAACAATCACTCTCACATTCACACTTTTGGGCAATTTAGATTTGATTTGCAATTTGTTTTATAGAAAAACTTTAGTCTTGTTTGTGTACTGCAGCCTCAAAACCAGGAAAATGATTTATTGCTAACCATATTTCAAATACATATAACTATCCACTTTGAAAGTCTGAATCCTAATTTCTCCCCTTTGCTCCTCTGCTTCCAGGTTTTAGGGTTTGAGGTGGACTCTATCAACTCTGTCCAGTTCTCCAACCATACAGGTAAATCGATGAAATTGCATATTTCTTTCTGTGTGAGAGTATAAAGCTGATGCAGAAACATTTTTGTGCGTGTGTGTGTGTGTGTGTGTGTGCAGCCTTCATTTAGAAGGTGTGGGTGTTTATGAGTCAGTCGGAGCCTGTGGTGTCGTGATGAGGTGTTAGCGAGAGTCTATAGAGACAGTTGTTGTTAAGGCTGATGAGTCGACAGCGACTGTTAGTGAGTCAAGTTTGGAGGAGGTCAGTGACTTCATGGGACAACACAGCAGAGGCTGTCAAACAAGACAGCAGCTGCAGGGTGATGAAATCCATTCATACACTATGTATTATTACCTCCGCCAAGGAGGTTATGTTTTTGTCAGGTTTTGTGGATTTGTTTGCTTGCAACATAACTCAAAAAGTTATGGATGGATTTTGATGAAATTTTCAGGATATGTCCACTCCGGGTCAAGAAAGAGATGATTACATTTTGGAGGTGATCTAGGTCACCGTCTGGATCCAGGAATTTTTTAAGGGATTCTTTATCATTGGAAGATAAGGCATGGTGGCACATAGTTGCATATGAGGTCATTCAGTGCCATCTAGTGGAGGAAAGTACAAACACTACCTTTAAAAAAAAAATAAAAATAGTACAAACACTACCTTGGCGGAGGTCAGTGCTCTCTGAGTACTTTTCTAGTTGTTGTTATTACTTTTTTTTCCCATTAGCACGAAACTTGTATTTAGTGCTGGTCACATTTTGAGGAAAACTGAGGGAATATTTCTTTTTTTAATGTGTCATTATACAGAGTAGATGAGAGATAATCCACCACCTTTACAAGTAATCTATTTGACTTTAACATAGAGGGGCCTTATGCAGTATTTCTGATTTAAAATAGTTTAAAGAAATGATCTAAAATTGTAATTGGAGTGTTTCAAATAAAGAGCTCTGAAGTTCTGCCAAAGACACAAATGTTGGATTATAGACACATGAACATTTACACTGAGGGATTTATGTGAACACTACAGGGAGTAATGAGTCACTCTACAGGTGTATAATGAGCCCCTTTCACACAGCACTTCTGTTACAGGAATATTTCACCTTTGTTCCGGAACGACACCTGTGTAAATGAAATGGTGGGATCATTTGGTCCCACCTTTATCGCGGCTTTGTGATGCCTCTGGAGGTAGTAAGAGAGCCGTGATAACGGTGGAATCATGATTCTGGAATGCTGTGTAAAACAAATGCCTCTCATTCCCGCAACCAAAGTGTGATGTTTTGTGGATGTAACCTGGGTGCCAGGGGGATTTAAAAATGAGTGCGGGCTACATACAATAAACAAACATATCAGCACAACCAGAAAGATGTTGAACTGGGGAGACACCTAGATCCACAAGCTGCTGTCACATGGGGCAGAAGACTCTATCCATGCAAACGTTTGTAGACCAGTGAAAGACTTTGGTGAGGTTAGCAACACCGTTTTGCTCGGGGTATTTCCGATGCGCAAGTTATACGTCACACTATACGCTGTGCTACGTCACAGTCCCTTTGACTCCTGAACACAGGTCCACTGTGTAAAAGTCCAGCCTGTCTCACCTCTGCTACTACTTTGGCTTGGCTGTGTAAATCGCTCAGTGGTGGGAAAAAAAGGTAGGTTCACCATCTCACCTTTTTTCTGGGATCTCTGTGTGAAAGTGGCTGTAGTAAGGAAAACGAACGCCATGGGGTCAAGGTATCACAAAGTAACAAGATGGGATGAGTGCCTTTGAGGAACAACTTTTAGACACAAATTAAAAAGTTAAATGTAAAGAATAGAGTTTGCTGCTGAAATGGCAGTGTTTCTTCTACATCAGTGAGTTTGATTATGAGGCTTATGTAGGTATTAAGGTATTATGTGATTTTATTGTCTTTGCTAAATTAGCTATTGGTTGATCCACGGCTCAGACTAAATTGTAATAGTTCTGACCTTTTTTGGATGATTCCAAACATGTCTTCAGTGCAACTATTGACAACACAGACTGTACAGACTCTGAATCTACACTGTAAAGAGCTGTGAATACATCTGCTAGCTAATCAGTATTGCTAGGCTAAATGCTATGATGCATCGTGAGCTATTAAATGAATTTTACATTTGTGGAACGCTCCATACTGTATAAAACACAGCACATTTCCTACAGCTCTGTTGCAGTTTTGTGATTATAAAGATTGACAATTGAACTTTTTATCGACTCGCCCAGAAATGATGTCTGCAATCATCCCTCTAGTGTCATATCGTAATATTTGGATCTAATTTGCAGTCCCATGAATGAGTAATCTGTCTTGCACTGGTGGTTTGTATCAGCTTGTATTAATCACACAAAGTGAACATGAAGAGTGAATCAGCTGAACGCTGTGAAAACAAACACATCTGCACAGCTGCTGCCTGTTGCTTCCCAGCAAATACAATGAGCACTCTCCTATGAGGGTCAGTATTATAATTATAGGAGAGTTTATCCTAAACAGTGTTATACACTAACTGCCACAGAAATCTTGTTTTTGTTTTTGACTTGTAAACTAATCCAAGCATCAAAGGTCCCATTGATATGCAAACTAATATCATAACATATCTGAAAGGCAGCAAGAGTTTGTTTTTGTGGTGATCAAATTTCCTCTTAGAAACATCATGTACAATCTGTGAAGACTGCTGGGGAAAAAAATTAGATTTTAGTAGTTCAGTGGGACTCATTCCAGGCCCTCTTCTAAACACTGTGGCAAGTAGAGGTTTCCTTTTCTGTTCTTTCACCATTGTTTTTGTTGATTGTTAAATGTACATCTCACTGTAGGCCACCTCATGTCACGGTTATCCAGTTTTAATTAGATCTAATACAAGTAATCACAACCTGCTCCCTATAATTGTCTGTAGATCAGGCGCAATCAGTTTCAAGCCAGAAAAGGTCAGCAAGCTGCTCAAAGCCTGATTAATGGTAGAGTTTCTAAACTGGTGAGGCAGGCTGATTGAAAGCAGCCAGGTTTGGTGTCAGCTTTGCCATTTTGTTGGTTATTGAGATGGATGATGTTTCACAGTGTTGTGTTTTTGATGTTGCAGGCTGAGGGTGAGTATAATTGTAGGTATAGGATGTGTAGGCGAGCATGGTACTTTTCAGCAGTAGCATCAGAGACAAAGAAGGATCAAGTGCTGTAATTTGGGTGTGAGCTGCTCGGATGTATGCTGAGAGGTCAACTTGTTTTCAAAGGCGTTCTAGCTTTTTTGTACAGAAAACTAAATCCTCATTAGGTGTAAACTATTGTCTTTACAACATGAAAGTAGCAAATGGATGTGATTGTGAATTGTTCTTGGTTATAATGGTTTCATCCATTTCACTGAGGTAACCTCCTATGTTAATTTTTCAAGCTAAATTAGGACTTAGTAGCTGCTATCTTCTGTCCCACAAGGGGAATATTATCCACCCAGTGATACTTTGGCTCCTTTTTGTAGTTGTATCTATAGGAAGATGATGCAAAAATGAGTTTATTTGTACCAACAGGGAATACAAATCTGTCAAACTGTCTCTGCTTGCACAAAATTCACCATATAGTTGAGATCAGCTAAAAACTTGAGTGGACGTAAGATAGCTGGCGTCAGTGATAGATCGATCCATGACTGGTGCCACACTTTGATGCAGTGTAAAGACATAACCCCAGGACAAAAAAGTCAGGGGCATATCTTGTTGGGCCACCTTTAAGTTTAATTACAGGATGTAGTCAATGTGGCATTGTTTATACTGTATAATATAAGATCAAAATTAATATCAGCATTTATTTCTGTCCGGAATTTAATACATTTTTTTGTGTTGGTATTGATGATGGGAGAGTCAGACCACTGTGTGAAGTCTGCTCCATCACATCCTAAACATTCTCAGTGGGGTTTGGGTCTGGACTATGTGTTGGCCAATCCATGTGTGAAAATGAAAATATGGGTGAGGAAGCATGGAGTATCAAAGAACTGATTAACACCAGTGGATCCTAACATTGTCATCTGTGGATTTGCCCATGTCATTAGAAAAGAAAACAATCCACTGACGGAAAATATGGTTATGAAATTTAGGCAATCAGCTGACCTCATTAATTACACAACAGAATTATCCAATGGAAGGCTTCTATTTGCTTAGTCAAATCCAGGTGGCAACATTTTTGGTAAAGCAGCATACATGAGATGGCATTTCAAAGTTCAGTGTGGAATATCTAGTGGCATTGAGCTGTAAAGGTAGTACTTACAAAAAACTCATGTCGCAGGTGATGGTAATGAATCTTAATGCATTCCCAAAATTCCTGATGATTTTTAAGACAAGAATTCCACAATTACCTTTTTAAGCATCCTGTCATTTTAGAGGCCTGAGAAAACATTAAAACTTCTCCATATACTGTACTTCTAGCCTGTGCTTTTAGGCTGTGGAAAATCTGCCCCATGATGCAGATTTTGGTTGATCACAGGTGTTTTCAGACAGGTAGGGGGGTGAAATACGTGACTGACACCTCTAATTACCAACTGTCAGATTTAGTCAGATACGACCTGGATGTGACTCTGCTGTTCTGCTTAGTGTCTCCACACAGAAGCTTTGAAAAGTGGCTTCACTTTCCTCTCAGACCATGAAATGATAGGTCATCTACATTTATATGTAGTCTTCTGAATTGGTCAAAGTGGAAGGAGGTGCACACGGATGGTTTACCATTATATGAACATGGTGACAGAACATGGTGGACTCTGTAGAGACAAATAACTTTGTAAATAATCCCAGACAGTAAAACCTTATTCTATGAATGTTCTATTTAATTTGCTAAAATGGAATGGAATGCTTAATTTGTCATTGCACAAATTTCAGAGCAACGAAATTTTTTTTCAGTTACAACCGTCCAAGTAGACATAAGAAACAGAACATCACATGGGGATACAGGATCGGTTACACTGGAGAATCGCAGGAAGGCCCACACTCCACCCTAAATCTTACAGTGAACATCTCTGAAAATCTTTCTGACGTAAATATTTTATTTTTTGTTGGAACAAACACCAGAAAATAGCAGTTGTGCTACAAACTTTACAGTATGTGTGCCAAAATGTATTTGATTTTCCAGCACAGCTAATTGTAGATGATGCCCTGCATTTGTTTGCAAAAGCTGGGCGTTGAGTATGCCAGTTTAGCTTTTCACCAGTGAGTTCTTTTGACAATGAAGCAGTAAATTTAAAACAATGTGGAGGGATATGATATTGTCAAAAGACAAGCCTGGTCAAGATTTCAGGAAGGTATACGTGGTGTGACTACACTTACACATTCTATATTAATTCAATTCAGTAAATGTGAGCTAGACTAGAGTGGTTTTCTCATCATAAATTCCTGATTCATTTTGTTGTTATCTCAGTGAACGGGGCAGACGGTGCTATAGCTAAGGGCAATGTCAAGAAGAAAAATATTGTTTTCACTGAAACCAGATCTTCCAGTCTGTGGTGTAACTTGTGTCTTTAAAAGACCTTTAAATGACAAAATATTTAATTAACTCTTTATGTACTGGAAAATTAACATCTGCAATTTCTTCAAGGGGAGCATGTAATCTGGTGTGACATTTTGAAGATGTACGCGACTGAAAAAAGAGGATAGCTGGAGGGACAGAGAATGAATGTAGAGTTGGAGAGGCAGCCAAAAAAATGAACCAGAGAGACAGACAGCCAGTGATGAAGAGAAGGACAGAGGGTACAGAGAGAGAGCGACAGGACGCAGCAGTAAACAGCAGCAGTCGTTGTGAATTGCGACAGCAGCGAGTGATGACGACAGAAGCTGCTCTTATCTGTAGGCCTGCCTTCATTCTCTCTCCCTCACACACAGCTCTCTGAATGCTCATCTCTCTTTCTTTAGCCCCTTTGGCTTTCTCCCGGCTTGTTGCTTAGCAACCAGAACCCCCCCACCACGTGACCTGGCTGTGACTCACCTGGAGCTGCGACATCATCAGCCTGCAGCAAACATGTCATATGCAGAGAGACGCGTACTAACACATGCTTACTTTAGCATTCATGTCATAGAAATGCACGTTTATCCATACTGAACATATACATCCACCCCCAAATGCACATGTGCACATGTTCAACCACACAATGCACGACTTCACAAATACACACTGACCGTGTAGGTGTGAATGTTGAGGGGTCTGTCCTATTATTGCCCCTGTTCTTCCATCTTGTCGCAGCTGACCAGAAACTGTGTCTGCTGATCTGTGCTCATGTGAGAGTGTATGTGGTATAACTTCTTGAAGGCCATATTTACAGTATTTTCTCACTGTTTGTCATCTTTTTTCTTTTTTTTCCTTTTTTTTTTTTTAACTTGTCAAGCCAAAATTGTCCTTTCGTTTTTTTTTTTGTTTGTTTGTTTGTTTTCAAACTGCTCATTTACAAACACAATTCAGGGGGACAAATAGGGTGTTTTAGGTGTTACTGATGAGTAGGAGTCAAAGCTGATACCAGTTTCTGTAATTTTCATCCAGGAATGGAAGTTTTGGAGGTCAGACTAGAGATTTTTAAGGTTAAAGGTTAACTCAATTTATTATCCCCATAGTGAAATTCAGTCTCTGCATTTTAGCCCTTTTTACCCACTCATGTCTGATACACAGTGCCTAGCATTAGCTTTAGCATCAACACATAGTCCACATTAGGAGCAGTGAGTTGTCATTGAAGGCACTCTGGTACCAACTGCAGGTCTGTGGTTAAGAGCACTGACAGGAGAATTAACCTGCAGGTATATGTATATGTATCTCTTTTTAATGCTTGGGGAAACTGGAGAGAACAGGTAAACTAAGCATAGAACCCAGAAGCAGTCTGAGGTGGAAGTGCAAACCACTACACAGATTTGTCATGTTATATAGTGGTTAGCTGTACATGAGTAACAGCTGGATATATGCATTAACTTTAATTTTAGTTGTGTCTTATCTAGAATTTGGTTGATTTGTAGTTTGGCCAGGCCAGTCTATTGTAGAAGCTAAAACCTGTTGGATTTATTCAGACTGGGTGTACTGACATTTGTCATTATAACAGGTTATGTTGAATTAAAGTGTCCTACATCAGGAACTTGATGGCAATAGTGTCACTGTGCTAAATCCAGTGGGTTTTACATCAATTATCTTTTTCTTTTTTTTTTTTTAATGTTATAAACTGGCTAACGTAGCCACCGGTTTTTGGTACACCATAATGTTGTCTCCTCCCTTAAGTTTAAACAGAACTACATTCACTGGAGATTTTGAAGAAAGAAGTCATCAGTCGGTTGAACCCTGGAAGACCTACACCCATATATACATATTACTTCTTGGTAAAAGAAAAAGGACAGTGGAACCACATCATTGCAGTATGTCTACTGTTACAGACAACAAAAATTCACCTGTTTCGAGGTGGCCACCTCTTAATTTTCTATGCAGGAAAAATGCGGTCTTTATTTCTATAAACCACCGGAGAAACAGACACATGGTTCTTAACAACTGAAAGCATCCTGTTTATAGTTTTTAATCTTAGTTCATGATTGCATTGTTACCAGTGAGCTGCAGTTGCCTTCCTCCAATGACAA
This sequence comes from Ostorhinchus rueppellii, assembly GCA_030068375.1. Classification (NCBI taxonomy): domain Eukaryota; kingdom Metazoa; phylum Chordata; class Actinopteri; order Kurtiformes; family Apogonidae; genus Ostorhinchus; species Ostorhinchus rueppellii. The sequence goes on from JAQQZY010000008.1 coordinate 28,141,771, forward strand.
CCAGCACTTTCTTTCATCCCTGCAAAATTATTGACTGATTATTGGCTGAAGTTACAAGGCACTGTTCTGTGAATGGCCAAAGTAAAGGTTTACAGTCTCTAGGGTTTGAACAAAAAGCTCTTAGTATGAGGCTTTGTATATGTACATACTGTGAATCAATTTTGACTGGTCTTCATCTCTAAAACTGCACATTTATGATTAGTTTTAAACATGAATTGCGACACTGTGATTCTAAAATAAGGCCCCAGTCAAGTAGAAAGGTTCTTTACTGTGATGTGTCTCTGAATGTATTTTGGTTGGTGTTTGTAACAGTATATTTACTGGTTCATTTGCACTAAAGTACCTCTTCAACTGAAAAAGTGTTTAAGATAGTGGCTTAGGAAACACATTTTCTCTTCGCCTCCTCTCTGCAGGTTATTCCCATTGGAAGGGTCAGGTGTTGACAGCAGACGAGCTCCATGTTCTTTATGAAGGAATCAAACTGAACAACGTACACCACTATGATTATGTTTTAACAGGTGGGTACCCCACTTTTAACCTTCATAAGCACTGCTCAAAATTACAGCAACACTGAAAAACAATTGTGCAATCTTAAAGACAGTGTTTTGAGGTGAAATGTTCTGAAAACAAACACAGCTGTTACCTGCTGTCTGTGAATGTTTACTCCCATTCATTCCTGCACTAGTTCCTCTACATCTATTCACCTTGAGTGCTTCTGTATAAACTGTTGAATTTTGTACCAAGAGTAGAGTAGAATAGAATAGAATAGAATAGAATAGAATAGAATAGAATAGAATAGGTCTTTACTATCATTGTTGCAGGAACAATGAAATCAGTTTAGTAACTGTTTTCTGTCTGGCAGTAGACTCTATAAGTGCAAAAAGAAAGACTGCATATAAAAACTGTCATACAGAAATGATACGGAAAAATGCTGACTATATTCAAAACCATAAAGAAATACTGAAAATACAGAAGGCCAACTCTAAACCACAAATAGAAGAAATATATGCAACATATAATGGATGTATTCAAGGTAATACGGGATATAAAGAAAGGACATGCATATGTACAAGGTCAAATTAAAAACAAGGAAATGTGCAACCAAACTGACTAAAAATATGCATGGTGTCATGTAGCAAAGATTTAATTATTTGAATGATTTGTTTCTGTGTGTGTGTGTGTGTGTGTGTGTGTGTGTGTGTGTGTGTGTGTGTGTGTGTGTGTGTGTGCGCGTGTGCGTGTGTGCGTGCGCGCGTGTGCGTGCGTGTATGCGTGTATGGGTATTTATTTTTAAGACCTTTGGAACAATAGAGTGTATGTAAAATGACTTGCTGTCTATTCAGAACCTAATATTAAGAATTTGGCAATATTATAACTTTGACAGCTGTAATATAAACAGACTATCATATTTGGAGATTCTCAATTAGACATATTTCAGAATGAAGCAAATCACAATGGATTGGTTTGATTTTTACGTACTCAGTGTGTCTTATTTGGGTCCCACCCTTTTTTTTTTTTTTTTAACTTTCTGGTAAATTCATTTATTCTCATACAATACAAATAGAACATTGTGGCTTCTCATGAGCCACAAAGGGTATTGTAGGTCTCAGAGGGTTAAAAAGTTGAGACAGGTACAGTTTGGACTGAGGAGCTGTGACTGAGCAGACACAGGTCATAGCACAAGGTATCCTTTGTGGAGAGAGAAACTTTTGTCAAGGTGAGACTGTACTAGTTAATTTTAGGGTTAACTGAGGGAAATCCAATGCTAAGGATCACCTTAAGACGTACACATTCTGCCCCATTGTGAATTGAATTATATGTTAAGAATTAATCATTAGATAGATAAATACATCCAAATCTGGAACTTAACAGTCAGATGAGACGGCTCTTACATGTTATATTTAACCAACACTTCTTTAAAATGATAGCTGTGAGATGTCTCATTATGTTCAATGGCTGTTGCCTTGACTTCTCTGTCTGCAGCTCTGATGGGAGGGGCTACAACGTGAGGAGTTGAGGACCAGAGGAGCAACAAATTGAGAATTAAGGGATGAGAGAGTGGCAGCCATTCTTTCGAGACAAAGTTGCTACTTAAAGGTAGGGTGGGAGATCTTTTTTGGCACATATTTTACCATTTGGCTTAAAAATCTCCCCACAGTCGCGTTGCGAGCAATAAA
>JAQQZY010000008.1:28191851-28208036 GCA_030068375.1 Ostorhinchus rueppellii
TCTATCTATCTATCTATCTATCTATCTATCTATCTATCTATCTATCTATCTATCTATCTATCTATCTATCTTAATACAAATCCTTTACTGTAACAAACACAAATAGGCTTCAGTTGTTGCTGTAAATAATCGTATAAATCTTTGGATTTTATGACTTTTCATGTTTTGCTTCCTTCATAACTTCACTAGTGTTTTTACTATTTCATCAGTTTTAATATATTCTGATTTGTACCTGCAGCAAACCCAGAACCTGACCATCTAAAACTCAAAAACTCATTTTATTGTCGATGTTAGAGGCTAAAAATCAAACAGGTACTATATTCTATCTCTACATTATGTATCCTAAAAAATTCTTTGAGAAAACTTAAATATGAGTTAATTTTCTTTTTTCCTTCAATAGTATGTTGAAAGCAGTAGAAGTGTAATTACGTTTTGCGTAAGGTTTTATTTTTCTGCAACTTCAGATATGGAGTTGGAGTAGGGATGGGAGTAGGAAAAGCAGAAATAAGCCTTCAGCGTCTTCCTTTTTCAGTTACAAATTGTGTTAAAACCCCTTGATGCCAATTGTCATGAATTTGCATCAAACCCCACTGCTCCAAAATGCAACCAAAATACTATCTTTTTGAAAGAAAAAACGCAAGTCTTTTTTTTTTTCCACAATTGGAAACCGATTCAGGCATTAAAGCATGAATTGCGTGTTCTTTCTATTCTCCCCTACTAGACGGAGAAGATACTTGTCTAGCTTAGCAGATAGCTAACAGGTCCTCCAATAAACACCCAGGAGTCAGATGAACGTTTATGGATATTTACAAGCACACTTTCTATGTATGTGTTTTGTACTTAACTGAAATGTAGTCCATTCATTCATCCAAAAAGTGTGTAATGATGAGTGGAGAACTACTAAGAAACCCATGAAGGTTTTATATTGTGTAGCAGATGACAAAAGCACATCATTTTTGGTTCTTTTTCCCTCTGCTCTATCTGCATGAACGTGTCATTGATGTTTCGTGTCCTTTTCTGTCCTTTCATCTGTCCAGACCAGTTTAGAGGACAACACTCCATCTCTCGAGGCTCCAGTCAGGACCAGTCTGCACAACAACCCAAGGTAGATGATTAACATTAATATGTTTGGACAAGAGGGTGAAGCTGGAGATGGACAAGTCATAAAATTTTAATTAGCTGACATTTTCAATATGCCATGCTACTGGGTTTTCCTGTACGTCATGTATCGAGAAGCTTGACTTTTCATGAACTGATCAGCCCTGAAATGTTGTATCGAATTGTATGAAAGCACTGATGTTGCATTTTGACTAAACATGTTTCTACGCACATGATTGTGTTATTTACGCTTTTCTGTTAATATGTGTAAACCTGGCATGAGAATTAGTCTGGGATCCCTTTTCAGGTCATTCGTTCTTTCTGAGGAACATTACCTTTATGTCTCTGGGTGCAGTGAGACAGACCAACAACCAATCAGATCAATAACATGTGAGAAACTAAAACAGTTTGGAAATTTAATTCAACAAAATCTGCCAGCTATATGAACTATATATGCTATTTTTTTTTTTTTTTTTTGTAAATTAACGTCCTAAGTGCTGTGGTTCTTTCTCAGATTTTTTTTTTTTAACCCTTTCATGCATAGTGGTCAGTAGAATTGACAGCTTTTCTCCAGCTGCACTGTAAAAAGTAAAACACTGAATCAACTTTAAAAATTTTCTTTATTAGGTCACACATAAAAAAAATAGTTGAGTGAACCAAATTAAATAACATTTAATGTGATTTAATTTGGTTCACTCAACTAATTTTTTTTATGTGTGACCTAATAAAGAAAATGTTTTAAGTTGATTCAATGTTTTACTTTTTACAGTGTATTCTCTTGTAAATTCATGAATTTTGTTGGTGTAGTTCTGTCAACTAACACAGTGGACACTTGCATAATCCCATACACTGCAATTCACACCATGAGTGTAAGTTTGCTGTTCTTGATAAACCTGATCTGCTTTAACATGTTTGAGTGTAAATCAATCGCTAATTGTTAATTTACAGGTTTTGTTTTGTTTTTTTACTTTTTTTTTTTTTTTTTTTTTTACTTTTTAAATATTATCTACATGAAGTGAGTCTTAACTAGTATTAGAGTATGTTAAAATGTGAGAAAACATCAGATTAGTTGCATTAAAACTTTTTTATTTCATAGTTTTCACACAGTATATCAGTAAATACATGTTTCTTTGCTTCAGCTGACTGGACTTTTTTGCAACTCTATGAAAAACAGGTACATAAAAATACTTCAATTGCTTTTTTTTTTTTTATGCCGAAAGAGGACTAAAAAGTGTCAGGATACAAATCTGATTGAGGTTCTCATAATTCATGCCTGAAAGGATTAATGTATATTTGTTTTTTCTAACAATAACAAACTCACTCGGACAAGTTTCAGTGATGGTTTCAACCACTTCATTATAGATATTTGAATGTTTGCATATTAAAAAAATCATAAAATGGAGGCTTTTGATGCATAAAAGGTAAGCAGAGCACGAAATCTTGTAAAAACTGCTGGTATAGTGGAGGAGTGTAGCCTCTTTCAGAACAGCATGGTTCATGCTGCGTTCAGGGCCATCTCCTAAGGGTTGACTTTCCTACATGGGCAAAAAATATGTTTTATTTATTTTCTTACATTTTTTGCTTGTTGTAGTTGTTGTTATCATTCTAATTATCACCATGGTTGTTAGTGTTACCATTGTTGATATTTTCTTGTGAGCCCCCCCCCCTTACCCTTTGCTCTCCCCTTCTTTCTCTCTCAGACCACCATTCTGTTGTTATAATGCTGGACAAGACAAATAGAAAAAAAAAGACTCAGTGGTTACTGTTGTATGAAACCATACTGAAACCATGACATGTCTGACTCCATTCAACCCTCATCCTCTGTCTGTATCTCGTTCATCTTCTGCACAGTTCCTCTGTCTGACCCGCTGTGCAGGTTGTTACCACCAGAACCAGAAATTGGGCGTGCATTGGCGAGATGATGAGTCCAGCTCCACGTCTGAAGGCTCTGAGTCAGAAGCAGAGTCCAGCTCCAGCAACAGCAGCTGTGACCTCGGTCTATCAGAGACAGAGGAGAAGCCTGAAGCCAAGGAGGACTCACCTGGGTCTGCAGTGGGTGGAGAGGAAGAAAAGGAGATGGAAGAGCGGTCCAGCAGACAGGAGGATACAGACAGGATCAGTGGAAAAACTCCACTGGTAAAGTCTGTCACCCTGCCTTCTTCCCCGACCCCTCACCTCCTGCCTGTGTCGCTCTTGCCCCGCCCACCTAGGATCATCTCTGTCCTAAATCTGCAGGTGTCACTTCACAAACCCTCCAGTGACACTTCTCCACATGCACTGACACCCACCACGGCAGCAGAATACTACAATCCCATGGAGGCGGTCACGGCAGCAGTCCACTCAGGGTCATAGGTCACCCCCACAGGCCCCACTGTTTAATCCACTTCACACCATCTTTGAATCCACATCCATAACGACACATTCAGTCAAAGCCGAAATTATTCATACCCCTAGCAAACTGTGACTTAAAGTTACTTTTAATCAAACAGAAAGGTTTTTTCTGGGACTGGCAATGACACAGGCTTCTCCCCAAAGGTACTAAAACCACATACATGAGACATCACTGTGGGAAAAAAAATTTTTTCAGCTTGTAGTTCAATTTCATTTTCAATAAAAAGTGTCATTTCCAAAATTATTCATACCCACTGCAAACTGTAACAGTCTACAGGAAAATCCAAGGTTCTGTACCACAGGTGTCAAACATGTGGCGCACTAAAGGGTCCAATCCGGCCCCTGGGATGCATCTGAGAAATGTAAAAATTACACGGAAGATATTAACAATCGAGGATTTTGAAATCATTTTAGGTCAATTCAATCTAAAGTGGATCAGACCAGTCAAATACTATCATAATCACCTAGAAATAATGAAAACTGTACATTTTTCTCTTTGTTTGAGTGTAAAAAAAAAAAGAAGGAAAATTACACAAAACTGACTGCACTTTAATAATAATAATTTAAAAAGTGAATAACCTGATATCTCTAAATAGAAGTATGTGGAATTTTAATAATATTGAGCCTGTTATTTAATGTTTTGTGCATTTGTAGATCCACTGTGATCTGTAAGTTGTGATTCACACGTATAAATAATAAACTAAGGCATAATATTAACATGGCACTTATTTTACTTAAGAATTTTCAGGTTGCTCATATTTGTTCGTGTTATGTTCAAGTACAATTTGTAGATTTAAACATTGTCATCACAGAATTTTACGTTTTTTCACTCAAAAATTATTATCCTATTATTTACATTATTTCACTGGTCCGGCCCACTTTATACCATATTAGGCTGTATGTGGAACTGAACTAAAATGAGTTTGATACCCCTCTTCTGTACCATTCAAAAGTCCAAATAGTCCGTGTTAGCCATTTTAAAGATGGTACTTTTTGTTCTGGTTGAATAAAAGTCATTTTAAGTCCAAATGTGCCAGGGGTATAAATAATTTGGGTCTTGCCTTGTATGTATGTGCCCACCCACAGGACATGGACATGGTGTTACTGATACCGTATGCACTGCTCTTACTCATCCTGTTGTGCGTTTTAGGTGAGTCAGGAGCAGTGACCTCCACTTCCTCCCCATCACCTTCATCCTCAGGCTGGACACGACTGGTCTTCAGTTGGAACATATTCAGTCTGTTGCTCCATGATGGTGACTCTTTGCCACATTCTTAGGAAGTCACATGGATTTTCCTTCACCGTCTGCAGTGAAGTCACCCACAGGGACTCACACTACAAAACTCTGCTCATGGGCATGGTCTTCCTCCTTCCCAACCTCATATCTGATGTTTAGTTTGTGTCCAGATGCAATGACTCCTTGAGGTGTGTTTGCTTCAAGCTGGTCCCCTCTATATAAACCACAACGTGTAGATATTTTTGCAAACTGGGTCTTGAAGTAATATTTTAAGACAAAACATGAAAAGGACTTTCATTGATAAATATTTCCAATTAGAAGTAGGGGTTAAAGGTGGTAAATACTAACCATCTATGTCAGGGGTGTCAAATATGCGGCCCGGGGGCCAAATCCGGCCTGTCCGAGGATCCACTTGTGATGACTTTGCAAAATGCTGAAATTAAACTAAAATTTTAACAATATTTTAGTTAAGGGGCCACATACAGACCGATTCAATTTCAAGTGGGTCAAATTGGTAAAACACTGTCATAATATCCAATAAATACTCACAACTCAGTAAATATTTTCCCGTATCTACACCAAAACAAAGTATCATATTGCAAAACATGTCGATGAACAACCTGAAGTATTTTAAGAGAAGTGCAATTTTAACAATATTATTATCTGTTATTAAATGTTTTGTGTATTTGTAGATCCACTATGATCTATAAGTTATAATGTACCTGTGTAAATGATAAACTGGAGATTCAAGATTCACTTTATTGTCATTCAGACACAAAACCAACATGGTACAGTGTAGAATGAAATTGCGTTTCATTGGCCTATTTCATGAATGCAAGAAAGGTAAAAAACACCTTAGCAACCAGCAATATATTACATCAACTACACGAGTAATTAAGACAATAAAAGCATAGAAGGCAATAAATTAAAAGCATAAAAGGTAATAAATTAAAACCATAAAGGGAAATAGATTAAAACCACAGTATAAATAATAATATTACAAGTCATAAATACTGAAATATTAAAATAATTACACATGAAGCATAATATTGTTAAAATTACACTTATTTTTTCAGTTTGTCCATATTATTTACATTGTTTTTATGCATTGTTTGTAGGTGTAAACATTTTCATTACGTAATTTAAATTTTTTTTTCACTGTAAAACACAGAGAAAATTTTGGAGTTGATGTTATTTTTATATTATTATGTTATTTCACTGGTCCGGCCCACTTCAGATCAAATGTGGCTGAATGTGGCCCCTGAACTAAAATGAGTTTGACACCCCTGATCTATGTCGTCTGTTTTACTTTTAATGTAGATAAATTGTAAAACTGTTCTTTTTTAAAAAATTTTATTTTAGTTATTACAATGTGAATGTATCTTTTTAAACTTACAGATGCTGTGGTTCCACCAGACCTCTGCATTTTCACTTAGTGAGTACATCTATATTTAACCCACAACGACCAAAAGAACCACCAGCAACCAAAATTATCTACCAACCTAAACTGTTTAATACCTGTTGATCCATTAATCCTATCAATACATGTAAATAATTGGTGTAAAATACAGTTTGTCATATTTTCATGGTCATCAGATATGACCCATTTGGACGTTCAGAGGCTCCAGAGTTACCATGGAAACACTGTCATCGTCTACAACATTGATTCACCAGTTAAACCCATGGACTTGGATCAGCGACAGTGGATGGACACACTGGGTTTATGTTCAGTAATGACATATTTTGTTGAAAAAGGCAGATTTTCTTCATTTTTCTGTTTGTGATGTTATGACAGTTAACTTTAACCTGAGATTTTATGAAGATCTACACAGTCATTAAATTAAATATAGGAAAATACTTTATTTTCATTGAAAAAATGCCAAATACTGAGGATAATATTACAGTAAATGCTAATAAATTACTTCATAAAAGGTTAAATGGAAAGAAAAATTCATTTGGGAACTGACAGTAAAGTCACACCGGGTCTTTTGGGTTAAAAGTACATATTTGTACTTTGTACTTTGTCATAAAATACAAAATTTGTATTGAAGAAATGCAAAATACAGAGGATAATATTATAATTAATGAAAAAAAATTCATTTGGGAACTGCCACAAAAGTAATACTGGGTCTGTATGGGTTAAATTATGGTAAATATATTGAGTAGACAAAACAGCCATGTAATTTTTATGTAAATGTTACTGAAAACATGCACACATGTTCAATCCTTAATAATCTAACCAAATAAATTCACTTGAATATCATTAATGGGCTATGTGATTGTTTTTATTTTCTGTCATTAGTAATGTAGTATACATCTGAATCTGAATATACATCATAAATAACACAAAATAAGCAGATTTGGATGGAATTAATAAGCAGGTTTTTGCTCTAAAAGTGTAAGCTATGCTGTAGAATCATAAATTTGGAGTCCCAATTCTCTGCAAAAAATGAAAACAAGCTTGTGTGGATTTGTAAGCATGTAAATGAATTAGTCCATTAACCACATAAGAACTATTCCACTTCAAATTACATTCAGTACATGATGAAAACATATTGATCAAATAACTATGACAGATGTACATTTTAAATAAAGGTTTGAATACATTTTATTTGGTGGCTTAAATGAAATCCCCTCCGACCCAGCGTTTGGGACTGACTGTTGTACATCCACAGTTTGTCCATTAGGTGTCAGTCTTTACCTGAACTTCACCCACAGTTGGATCCACTCACTGCACAGTCATGCCGAGCCTAAAACAATGATACCATCTGTCCTGTTATTACTTGAATTACATGTTACACTTATCTCTGAGTCCACCCCTGAGTCGTCTTCGTCTGTGCGGTATTATCATGGATTTCAGTCACAGCCCCACCGTGCACCTTCCAGGGTGTTTCTGCACATGGCTGAGGGTTTGTCTCCCACAACAGAGGCCCCAACTACAACAATGGACCCAGCATGACTGTTTTGTGTCACAATACCTGACGGATATAAGAAGTGAAAGCCACTGAGAACTGTTCTGGACGAGCATGTTGTTTATTTTTCATCAGTCGGTTCTGTAACATTGATTAAAGGAAACAGCCTATCACCTCTTCCCATCAGCAGAGTTATCATGCACAGATAAATTTCATTCAAAAATGTTTTGTCTTTAGTGGGAAATACCAGAATAATATGCAAGGAGATAAGGCAGTTCAACAAAACAACCAGGGCCCAGCACTGGATGTTGGCGTGAAGATGGGCATTTTTGGAATTCTGCATCTGATCCCAGTATGGGTCGGTTCCCAACATAGCAGATCTTATCCTCTCTGAGCCCAAACAACTGGAATCAGCTAATGTATTCCAGCTAGAGACATCGTTTTACTGCTAATAGTGAGACACTTGGCTGTGTTTGGTTTCAGATCATTTCAGCTTGATTGTGTCTGTATAAATTTGCAGTAAAATGAAATCAATTCCACAGACTTCTGTACATGGGAAGGGGAAATCTCCTTAAAAATGATCAATGCATTGAGTTTTCCCTCTGCCGGGCCTTCAGTACTGTCATCCCATCACTGAAACGCCTACAGAGCATACTGTTCATGCCTGGGATTTGCGAGCTGTACCTGAGCTGCTCTGCTATGGAATGTAATGGGCAAGGACACTGGTTTAATGAGTGCATGTACACCCAGGGCCAAATGCAATTACATGCTCTTACAGGCAACCATCAAAAAAGAAGCAGCTGTTAACAGCCACTCATCCCTGATGGTCATGCAGTTAACTGTATTTGTAAAACAAGGGGTGGAGAGCAGCAACACTGAGATCAGGGCAGAGAGACTAAACTCATTATGAGACAGATAGCAGAGTAGCATCTGTCAGCGTTGGCACTTTACCATCGCTCTTTTTGTCTGACTCAGTTTCACCAGCGAAAGTCAAGCCACGCTTTCCTGTCAGTAAAAATGTTTGTGCATGTCCTGCAGACGTGTGGGAAATACCGCAAGCAGATATTTCTGTCAGGAATGAAGATGTTTTGCAGACTTTCACATGCACAGATTAGAGTTATTGTCTCAGCTAACTGAAGGGAACACACTGTTTACCTCTAATCTGTGAAGTCTGAATCACTGTCAGCCCCAAAACTAAAGCTATTGTAAACAAAAACAACTGAGATCTGTGCTCCAGAAACCTGTGCACACCTTACAAGGTAGAGCTTGCTCTGTGCTGTCTGCTCTGACAAGTCAATAAAACCCACTGGTATGCTGAACATTTTTTGGAAGGCAAGATAGATATGAAGCTGCAGTGGAATTTGATCAGGCAGTGAGCCAGCCTTCTGTTCATTACAGACAACTCCAGCAGCAACACACCCTGCCGGTAAGCACACCTCAACCTGAGGAAAAGTATTACTGACTGGCATGTCAAGGGTCCGGGCCCACCCTTTGGACTCCCCTCACCTGCCTGTCTTCATCCCTGTCACACATGTATGCGTTCGGCACCACCACTCTGTTCCTTCTGTTGCACTGGGAGGAATGGCAGGAAAGTGGAAAATATGAAGAGGCTTGAAAATCCAGGGCATATGTGAGCTGACGGGGGGGGTGGGGGTGGAAATTAATTGAGAGTGGTGAGCGTAGTGAGATGCAAAAAGAGCCTTTTACCATGCTTTATTATTATATAAGTGATTATGTGGTTAAGTTGCAGAGTGACTCCATTAAAGGGATGTGTTCAACAGTGAGACTTTTCCTTTAGGTTTGTCTCCTCACTATGTTCACCTCACCAGTACTTTTTTTTTTTTTAATGTCATTTAGATTTAAATGTCTTTTTCTTGGACGACGTGTGCAGTAATAATAAGTTACAGGCAAACATTTAACAGGGCGCATTTTATCTTCTCTATATTACGGTCATACAGCAGTAATTCTAATGATTTAAAGGCCAGTAGTAAAGTATAAATGAGACTTTTTGGTTATGGGAAAATCCGGTCTCTCAAGTTTAACATTTTCTGATGGTCATTTGGAGCATCTAAAAAGAAATTAAGTTTAGCTACATAAATAATTACAGACTTTGTTATACACATTTAATAGTTCCCCTTTAAGTACATAATAAAAGAAAAGAAAAAAAACACTGGACTGAATAATAATTTAGTTTTATATGTTTTTTTTTCCACAAAACCTTAATTGAAAATTGTTCCACTGATACCTTTTCTTCTTAAATATGCAAATATTGTTGACTTTAAAGGCAAACCATTTAACAATTTTTGAAAATAAAATACAAAAATGATTTAGAGTCATAAAATATCACCTTTAGTTTTTTCAAACATCATCTCTGACCCTCAGAGACGTGTGTTATGGTACATTCACTTGCAGATACTCTACTCTCTGCCTGTTTTTCCTTGTTTTCCTCTTATTTTGCCATGTTTTGAGATGTTTTTGAACATCAGTGTTTAGGAATTAAATCTAATTAAAACATTATTCCACTCATAACACGGGTCACCAGCAATGATAAAAGCAAAACAAACAATACCACAGTTCAGTATAGTGATTAAAGCAAAATTTAAAAAATAATTTAAATGACCTAAATCAAAAGCAATTATAGTAAGACATGAAAAAAAAAAAAAACTGAGTCACTCTAAAAATATGAATGATGCACTCTTAAGCTTTTTCTGCTGCTGTTCCATGTTGCACATGAACAATGAGTAAAGTAAAATTTTCAAGATGACTTGCAACATAATGAAATCATTTTGAGTGTGTGAGATGGGTGCCCCGTTAACCCTCAAAGACCCAAAACTATCTACTGTTGCAAATGTTTAGCCCTTTGATGCACAGTGGACTCTACAGTGGACAGTTATTCTACAGCTGTTCTCTTCTATATTCATGGTTTTGTTGTTTTCGTTCTATATCAGCCAACACAGTGGACACTCATGCACCATCCCATAATACACTGTAATTCATACCATTTCTGTAACTTTGCTGTTCTAGATTAACCTGATCTACAGTAACATGTTTGAGTGTAAATCAAGTGTTAGTTGTTTTTTGACTGTAATTAACAGGGTTCTTTTTGTATATTATCTCCATGAAGTGAGTCATAACTAGTCTGATAGTAGAAGTAGAGGATGTAAAAATGAGAGAAAATATCAGATTAGCTATATCACTTTCTGATGATGTTACAAAATTAAATGCATGGTTATGGAGAAAGATTTCTATCAAAAATATTTATCCATGATTCTAACCATTCGTATTCGTAATGTTTTGTATGTCAATAAAAACTTGTACACAAAATTCTGCTGTCATTTGCATGAGTTTGATAAATTTAGGGTTAGGATTGTTTTTACGAGTATGAACCTAAAAGTTGTGAGTACAACTCTAATTTCGACAAATACGAAGTCTTCCCTGTGAGGATGAATTCAAGTTTATGGGTACGAGTAAAAAAAAAGCCCTGAAATCGCGTCACATAGGTCACAGGGGAAGGTAATCGAACACCGATTGCTCCAAACGCGCATGCGCCAAAGATGGCTAGCAGCGGTGGACCTACCGGGGCAGGTGACGCGTCACAGGTAAAGTAAATAACACATCCAACTTTTTTGTAATTTATTTATTTAATGAAATTGTACTGTTTTAATTGATATACAGTTTATGGACGAAAGACGGTACTGCTTAGCTTGCACACTAACGAGCCGGGGCGTTTCATGGTGTACAAATTAATGGACATTTTTGTAACTCCATAAAAAATAGTTTCATTCAAAAAATGTCGATCATGTTATTTTTTTCATGCCTAAAGAGGAATAAAAACACTAAGGACAAAAAAACTTGACTTAGGTTTTTGTAATTCATGCATCAAAGGGTTAATGACGTTTTAACCACTAATCCTGTCAAAACAGTGAAATATTTCAGGTAAAATACAGTTTGTCATTTTTTCATTTCTATCACATATGACTCATTAACCCTTTAACCTTCTGCTCAACCATGTGGTAGAACTCACTTTGACTATATCTTATTGAAAAACACGTTTTACTTAATTCCCTGTTTCAGCCATCTCCACCACTCAGTAGCACTTAGAGTGGTCGAGATGAATACATTTGTAGAACATATGTCCATGGCTAAAACACATATCTATTTTCGCAAAAAAAAAAAAAAAAAAATTGAATGGTGTTATTAGTACCCCAAGGAAGTAAAAAATGTAAAGAAAATTTTTTTCATTGCTTTTTTTTTGGCGAGGACTTTAAAGGGTTAAGATATTCAAAGGCTCTGTAGTTACCATGGAAACACTGTCATCTGCTGCAACATTGATTCACCAGTAAAACCCATGTAATTTAACCCCTTGACAACTGAATTTATTTCCAATTATGAAAAAAAAAAAATTCACCTGTGTTTTTGCTTTCAAATAGAAAGTATTTTGGAGTGCGGGGCGTTTGATGCGAATTTGCGACAATCGGCATCAAGGGGTTAACAAATGACAGTAGTTAGACATGTGTTTTCATGTCACTTTTTCTTCATTTTTCACAGTTTGTAATATAACCCTCCATGTTAATGGGAGCTTTCCACATGATCAATAAATGAAATATGGGAAAATACATGATTTACACTGAAAAAAATGCAAAATACACAAGAAAATATTGTCTTTTTTTGTTCGTTTTTTTAAATGGTGATAAATCATTTAAGAATGGTTATGGGAGCTGCCACCAAAGCACAAATGGATCTTTATGGGTTAAATTCTAGTTTGTTGTGAGTTTCAGGACATTATCCTCAAAATGTGAAACTGCAACATGAAAATAAAAAAATTCAGAGGAGAAAGCCTACAAAACCTTCCTTTGAGTTTGGGTGCAAGAAACCTTTGACAATGGATAGGAGTCTAATGTGAATAGATTCTGTGATGCTCCTCTGTCTGTGAGCACTTCATCACCTAAAGTTTAGATGTCGACACCTTCTTAAAATAGTTACCTAAGTCGTTTTTTCAGATTTTTCAGGAAACACAAAAAACTGAACCATTTGTTGAATATATGATATTTATGAACAATTTTAATCAAAACAGTCATAACAACAGATGCCTATTAACATACAAACAACAAGGTCAGTCAAACATGGAACATGAGAGAATTAAATGACTTAGGCAAAATTTCAAACATGCTAAAATGACTTAGGTCACATTTTAAGAGGGTGACGATATGATGGTGTAGGTACGTATGATGGTGTTCAGCCTAAACATCCTAAACAACGTCAGGAGGAGGAACACTTTGGAAGGTATTGTTTGTTGATTCGAGTTGCAGTGGGATCCTTTTTACGTTTAAAGGAGCGCACGCTGTCACTGTTTCAACAGTGAGAAGTGGGTGTTTTATAGTCTAATGTTACCTGGAGGTCGACTCCTGTCAGAAGGACCAGTCATTTCACAGCCGGGGGAAGACTAGAGCCAATCAAAGCAGCAGCTGTGAAGGTCCTCCACACCCACACAGGTATTTTCATTGATCCTGCAGATTACACTTCGGCTCTGTTTGGAGCTGGGTGTGGTTATGCTGGGAAATGCAGTGGAGGTGTCAGAAAGGAGGAAATATGTGTGCTTTTAACTGGGCAGGAGCTGTGAAAGCATGTTTTTTGCTTTTAAAATGTAAATGAAGGTTTGTAAGTCTGAACTAGTTGACCTCTCCAAAGGGTGACACACATTATCCTTCATTAGTGATGGTGACAGACGACATCCCACGCCTTTTCTTTCTTTCCTCTTGTTCCGTAGATGTCTAATGGCAGTGTTTACTTCCTTTAGAAGATGCTGTGTTTCTTTTTTAATGAACATTATGTTCATCCTCAGCACAACAAATCAAGAGCTCCCACAGAGCGTACTGTGCTCTAATGTGATTTGTCTGTTGTCTAGAAGGTGGTCGTTTTCTCATTTGACAACCTGCTGCTGCTGATAAACAGCAGACTGTGGCGCAGGGCTCGGAGATGAAATATAAGCTTCATTTCCCTGATATGAACTTGTATCATAAAAGTAAATGCCATTTACTGTTACTGTACTCGAGGATAATTATCATCCTTGTATATCATGTTCTCCTTTGTAATTATGTCATGATTCAAAGGCTTCCCCGGTGCGTTAACAACAGTCCGCTACGTCATCATATAACAAAATCTTCTGTGGGAGCAGGACTATTAATTGTCAGGATATAATTACATTCACAACACCCTGAGGGGCCGTCTCATTCAGTCATACCAGAGTTACTGCTCTAAACTATAATTAGAGAATGTAATCACACAGGTATGGACCTCCAGGATTTATTTTTCAGCCTGACTGACGGTTGTTTGAAATGGCCTCGGTGGTTCGACACTGGGCAGGGAGTGTTTACAACCTGGCACATGTTCATCAGCCACATGCAGTGGCACCAGCAGCATACCATCCCTACACAGAGGGGCTGCTTCTGCTAATTTGTTTGACCGCTGTATATTCTTATTACCTCCAGAGTGATTTTTTGAGGGTTGTGCGTAGAAGTGTGTGCGTGTTGTGAATGCCACCCTCGTGTGCCACTCACTGCCAGTGCTAACAAGTGACCTCACCCCATCTTTCCGATCTCAAATGCCATCCAATAAACTACTCATTTCTCACCTCTTCATGCACTCACTCTCCCTCTTACCTCTGTATCTGACAGCAGCTCTCTGAGAGCCAGAACATAAAGTAACAGCACGTCATGAAGTGATTGTGAGATGTTTCCCATGTGAAGTGACTCATCACTTGTTAGTGGTTTCAAACACAGGTGAACACACATCTGAGTGAACGCAGTCACCCAGGTCATCTGGAGCTGCCACTGAACAAACTGGGTTTAGTGGCTGAATATCTATGACCTTATTCCTGCACAGGTTTACTTTATATATTTTATTACCATGCCCCTGAAGGAAAGCCCAGGGGTATTGTTTATGGTTCAGTTTATTTGTTTGTTTGTTCCTTTGTTTGTTTGTGAACACTCTAGCAGTAAAACTATTGGTTTAATTCATACCAAACTGGGTTTGTAGATTACCAGTGACCCATAATAGATCTGATAACATTTTGAGAACAGTAGGTTAAAGTTAAAAAAAATGTTTATGAATTTTTAACCCTTTAACATCCTCACCAAGAAAAAAAAAAGAAAAATGTTTTCTTTACATTTTTTATTTCCTTGGGGCACTAATAACAACACTCAAAAACATTATTTTAACAAAAATAGATGTGTTATAAACATTTATTCTTGATGTTCTAGACATATGTTCTAGAAATGTATTCATCTCTACCACTCTACTGAGTGATCCGAGTGGTAGAGATGGCTGAAAAAGGTGGAATTAAGTAAAATGTGTTTTGCTATAATATATAGTGAGTCAAAATGTGCTCTACCATTTGGTTGAGCAGAAGGTTAAAGGGTTAAAATCTTTTTTTCCCCATTTACTTATAATGAATAAATGTTCAAATGTCTGTGGCAGCAAAAGTATTGGTTGAGTTCGAACCACATTGGGTTTATATATTCCCAGTGATGCAGAATAGATGTGGTTACATTTTGGGAAATGTAAGTCAAAGTTCAAATTTTGTATGAATTTTTTCCAATTTTCCCCCCTCCCATTCACTTATAATGGACAAAATTTCAAATGTCTATAAAACAACAATTTTGTTTTAATTTACTTCAGACTTGGCACATTTATAGAAGCAATTGATACGCTGACATCAGCACATGTATAGACATGATAAAATCAGCTGGATCGATGCCAAAACAAGCTACAATATGTGCGAGGGGCGGAGTTTGTAATACCTGGCACCACTTGTTTATGCCTTTATCTTCTATGTTACAAAACTGAGACCTGGGTAACTATATTTCATTCTATTATGTACCATGTGTCATGATCGAACGACAATAAAGGTGAGTTAAATCAGAACATGTATTAAATAATATAAAACACACTGTTGTTGAGAGCAGAGAACAGAAACTATAACCCAGCCCATGAAATTATATCATACTTACTTTTACTTTTTTTTAATAGCAATAGCCTTCATGTATTATTCCTTACTTTTCATTACTCGGTGTAGCTTCCACTGTGGAACTGGGTCGATCTGGACTCATCAGCCCCCATGACCATTTTCCACTGAACCACAATCCATCTTCATGGTCTCTATCAAACTGATGTGGTTTAACCCATAAAGACCCAGTTCTACTTGACAGTTCAATGATTTTTTCTCTATTTTTAATCTTTCTTATGTCATTTCTCATCATTTCTTCTAATATTATACTCTGTAGTTTGTATTTTTAAGTGAAAATCACGTGTTTTCCTGTATTTAATTCACTGATGTTCATAAAAGCTCAGAATAAACACAAAGGTTATTATATCAGAAACTGAGAAAACTGAAGAAAAAGCCACTTTTTCAGCAAAATATATAAATAAACCCAGTGTGTCCATCCACTGTCATTGATCCAACTCTATGCGATTTACTGGTGAATCAATGTTGTAGAAGATGATGGTGTTTCCATGGTAACTACAGAGCCTCTGAACGTCCAAATGGGT
>JAQQZY010000008.1:28231022-28259223 GCA_030068375.1 Ostorhinchus rueppellii
AATAATAATAATAATAATAATAATAATAATAATAATAATAATAATAAAATATATGGGTGCACAAAATGAAATTATTATCATGTGAGATTGTAACAGAAATATACACAGAAAATAAGAAATGACAGGATGTTGATGTGAACAGCATTAAGTCACTGTTTTTAATAGTTCTAGACATTGGTTCTAGACATTTTGTTGGTTCTGAAATGTTGACATTATACACGTCCATGATTTGGCGAACTGTAACTTTTCCTACTTTTTTATTCTGGTGAATGTTTTTCTTCTCCAAAATATTAAGTCATCCAAAGAGATGGATATATTGGGGTCAATGACAGCCCAATGAGGGTCCGGTCCATTAACATCTTCCATCCCCAGTCGGGTTGTTCAGGTGTTAAACTGATGAATTGGACTGAGGATTATTTCCCATTTACAGTACGTACACCGGGCTAATGGTGGTACCTGTGACTATCATTCATTCAGATCTTTCCTGTACGTCATTCATCATGACTGTGGCCTGGGTCCAGAGACATTTAGGCTGCTGTTTGGACAAGTACTTTTTGGCTACCTTGAAGACCCTAAGGATCACTTAGCAAAGTGTAAGAATTGCTCCCAGGTACAAAGACAGATGTGGTTTAGAATCACAGTCACATGAAATTGAAGTTGCGAAATTAAAAGCTGTTACAGGGAAAGGAAAAGCTCATAGTTCCCGTCCAAACTGTGAATGTGAACATTGCAGTGATGCTTCTGTGTACGGAAAAGTCAGAGTCATCCTCACCCCCTTCTTGAAAAGCTCACAGAGCCCTAAACAAAAGCACATGTGCTGTAAGCAATCCAATACTTCATTCACGGGAATATCATGTGGTAACTGCTACTTTGTCACAAAACCTTTAAGAAGCTGCCAATATAAAGTTCCCCAAAAGTTTGGTGTGTGTGTGTGTATGTGGGTGGAGTGGGAGGGCATCCCACACCAGCAGCCTCTTAGGTCTAATAAAGCCTCCACAGCTTACCACATCCAGTACAATCCATATAGTTTACACGGGAAAACAGATTTTACAGCAACAAGCCATCAAATGTGATGATGTGTTGCGTGAGGGGAGAAGTGAGTGCTCCCTCTGAGGTCAGATTTGTTTTAATCAACATTTATTTAACACAGCTTACAAATTAACATCACAGGGAAAGACAAGACTGTTGAGTGGAAGATGTGAAAGGAAAGAATGAGCAGAATGGGTGGACCCTTTTTCATTTTTTTTCAACCCAAAAAAAAAAAAAAGCCCTTTTTAAGATTTGAAGTTAGATTTACGGCTGTGTGTGCATATGTGATGTCAGAGTTAAAAACTCCCAGCTTTTTAGGGAGATTAATTCTAAATGCCTTGTGGGAGTTGGGGGAGTTGACGGCGATGGCGGCAGCTCAAAGAATGTGAGTGTGTGAGGGTGGACGAGAGGGTGGGTGTGTATCAGAGGTAATGTTTGAGGTGCTTTAACAGTAAATGACCTTTTTACAGACCTCAGAGTGTTTTACAGAATAGGGTGATGAAGTGTGAAGAGGACTTGTGTGTGCGCACGTTTATGTAAGTGTACAAAAAAAAAAACAAAACAGGCATATGTGTCTAAAACACAGTCTGGCCTGATGTGTTTTTGCTCCACATTTATACTGACATGATAGAACTTGTTGTAATTATCACTTGAGAGCATTTAGTCTTGTTTTCACTGAACCGCTGCAATGGAAAGCAGGAGCTGTTCCAGAGAACAGTTGGAGCCGTCCTGTTGTTGGACAGCAGCTCTGTTTCCCTCTGATTATTGGATAATTCAATCTTTGGGAAAGCAGGGGCAAGATGTGCGACGTTAATAGCCCATAAAATTTCACAACGTCAAATTTATCAGCATGTCATACAGCAGGCCCTGAGCGTTTTTGCTTCACCTCAAACACCTTTAAAATTCACCCCTTCTGGCAAACGGTGCATGTTGTTTCATTTGTGCACGATTCTCTTTGAAATGCAGTGTGAAATACAGCGATCACCACCTCAAACACAACCTCAGGACAAATGGGAGTGGTAGTGTTACTCTTTCAAAGCAAGTCCAAACACAAAACTGATAAGAAATCAAAGAATCCAACACAGTCGAACCTTATATTCTGTGGATTTCCATCCGTATTAGGACATGAAATATTTCCATGCTCTGGCTATTTGCGCCACTCCCAAGATTCTCCTCTCATCGCTCTCATTGTTCAGGAGGAACAGTGTTTTAGTTATGCTGACACTTACTAACTGATTTGTGAGTTTGTTCCACACTCTTCTAAAGGTCGGGCAGAGTCTTGGCGTTCTTGAAAATCCGTCCGGTGTGCCAGCTACATTCTCACTTTGCTCTGAACAATAATAATCCTTCCTGTAAAATAACTAAAAATCTATCACTCCGTGTGTCTGTCTTGTCGGTAACCTGGCTTTTGTTGGCCTTGAACGCACACTGGAAGGGAGGGAGGAAGGAAAATTCCAAACACAGAAACGGTGAATTTGGTTAAAATGATGCAGAGATGATAAAAATCAACAAGAAGGAAGAAAACACTGTGAGAAACAGAGACTCGTACTTGAGTATCACCCAACTGAGCTGCAAGAGTGATTTATAGCAACCCCTGTGTCCCTTTCCATCATGAGGTAAACGGAAAGATCAACACATGTAAGCACATCAGAGGAGGAAGCAGCTGGCCGTTGGACAGGCACCGACCTCAGGGAGAATAATAACAACAATATTAAGCACTTACACGCAGGAGGCACACACATTCTATCCCCCCTCCCTCCCCTCTGCCGCCAGCAGCTCGCTCCTCTCTGCCATCAAGATGTGACGGTAGGGAGGAGCCAGCAGCGAACCACAAGCAATAACAGCGCACTGTACAGCAACATGACACAAGCCAAAGAGCGGCGGGCTGCCTGCAGGACGCTGGGCTTATTTTCACTCCAGTCTGCTCTGGCAGGTTAGGAAGCTGATGAAATACTGTCACAGTGGTATGTCCATTAAAACAGAGCCGAGCTGGAACCTATTATCTGAAATCTATTTTAAGATTACACATTTAACGTGTTATAGTCACATGGATGTTATTACTGGAGTTATTTTAGTTCTTGCCATCATTAATCTCTATTTATTTATTCACCGAAAAAACACACCACACTGGTGCCACAGGATGTGCTCTGCGTACGGTTACCAACGTTCAATGATAATGTGTCCAGTTGGTTTCAACATAAAAGTCACAAAGTTGAATCTCTTGGCCCAGCAATATGTTTTTTGTCCTCTGTAGGGGACAAACGTTTCACAGCTGTACATAAAAAGAGAAGAAGAAGTCCACTGTAAAGAAGATGTCTTTAAAATGTATTAGAAAAACTGTTGCATTATGCTGTTTCCAATCAAGACAATTATTTAATGTAAAAAAAACCAAAACTTTTACCTTCCTGGGTCTCAGGAGGTTAAGGTAATAGCAACTAATCCAATAATGACTACTTCAATCTGCACAAACAGCCACAGAAATGGACCTCACCATCCCATAAACAAGATGCACAAATATTACAGATGTATAAAAACACCCAGTAATCAAAGACAAATAGAGAAAAGCACCATCCAGCTGGTGGCTTCATGCTCTTCCACCAGTTCACTGTTTTGGGCAGTAACATGCCAAGGAATGTAGCAACGCACAAACAAAGGCAGAAAGGTGGACTGTTAGCTGGTCTATCACAGATGGAATAGCAGCTTCATTGAGTTTTCTGAGAAAGGAAACGCTGTCATTATGTTTGTATTTGTCTACAAGAAATTAATGTTGACCAGGTGAATGAAGCGGGATTTTAACAGGTGCACAGAGGAGATGAGTTCAACCATAGTGGATTAAATACATGAGCAGGGTGGACAGGGCAATAAATATGAATTATAGGGATGTAGTTTTCTTTAGTAACATAAGAAACATTTAGTAAATTTCCCATCCATACATCTATTTTATGAACTCCTTAGTCCTGGAGATGGTCTTGGAGATGTTCCGTGATTAAAACATTTGGCTATCACTGCAATCCTGATGAACACAACATGTACACTGTAAAAAGTAAAACATTGAATCAGCTTAAAATGTTTTCTTCAATAGGTCAAAAAAAAAAAAAAAAAAAAAAGTTGAGTGAACCAAATCAAATTACATTTAATGTAATTTAATTTGGTTCCCTCAATTTTTTTTATGTGGGACCTATTGAAGAAAAAGTTTTAAACTGATTCAATGTTTTACTTTTTACAGTGTACAGTGAAATGTTCCACTGTTTCACATGTTTTCACTATGTTCTGACGATAAAAAAAAAAAAAAAGTTTAAAACTTCATTATATAAATTTTGTGCAGGGTGACTCTGGTTTTGCTGGGAGGTGGTTATTTGGACATAAAGGCAAACTGATTTTCTAAGGTTAACAGTACAGGTGTTCACTGTTATCACTGTAGAGGAGCAGCAGAGAGGCACTGAAGTACTTTACAATGTGAAGACTTTCACTGATAAACAATGACTTGAGTACCTTTACCTAGAAGTGTTCTTCATCTCGCTGTTAGCTAAGAAAAAGATTCAGCTAACATTAACAAACAGGTACAAAAAAGCCTAATCACATTATCACCCACCTTTAAAACCACTATTAACCATCTGTTTTTTGTTTTTGTTTTTCAACCAGAGCAAAAATCACCTTTCAAACCTAAAACAACTTAAAGGAGTGATATTTTTCTTTTTTTTTTAATGGAATTCTTCATTTTAAAACATTTCCCTGTGCTCTACATAAACTGTAAATGCTCTGCTTGGGTCTGAATTCTTCATTAATTCAACTCCACAGGTCCATCTTCAACCCTATTTCTGAGTAATGACACCAGAAAAGTCATTTTGAGCGCTGGCCCTTTAAAGGCACGAGCCACTTCAGGCCCCGCCCCTTCCATGTTATTGGCTGTGCTGCTCTGTCCTGTTCAACCAACAGCTGAAGAGTTTAGGTAATCAGCTCAAAGTTTGGACATATGTTCAGTTTCTACTACAACCATTGCTGCTGATAAACAATTATGTCATCCTTGGACAAATGTTAATCAGAAGTCTGGACCTTATGTGCAAATGTTGTGATGCAACTAGTTATAGATGTAACAAATTAAGCAGGAATTAAAACAGGTTGTAGAAATTCACTTGCTTTTTGCCGGAATGAATATAAAGATAGTTTTGCAGCAGCTGGAGGGTTCAAATTGAAACTTTATGATCTATTATTGTCCAAATACACAAATAAATGAACCACAGACTAATAAAAGTGGGTTTAGCCCTTTAAGATTGGTAGTAATAACTATCATTGTGATGTAAGCATCTTTATCGCGGTGCTGAGTTAGACCACAGTATCTGGTCCTGACACTGAGACGCGGTGGTGAAGCAGTTGAAATCATCAGTCTGAGCACAGGTGGAAGACAGGAGCTTAGCTGCTAATAGGAGGGTTCAGGAGGCACAAAGGTGCGCCTCAGGTGTCTGCGTCTTTGAGTTATACACTCAACAAAGTGGGTCAGTTTTCATCAAACAAACACTTTGATCCTACTTCCTTGCTGCAGCATGTTTTCATTTAACAGCCTGTATATTCTTTCACATTCACTTCAGCATTAAATACAACAGCAAGTCCATGTTTGTGTTTCTTGAATCGACATTTGACAAACAAACACGAACAGGATAACGTCTCCTGGAATTTCCTGAGGAGATGTTTTCTATGTATCCTCACATCTGAACTGCTGTATGTGAATCTGCACATACTGACAGCTGGGGCTTATTTCTCCAAATAAAAATGTCCAGATTGAGACAAGTGCAGCTCTAAAGTATTAACTTTAAAGGTCAAAATCATGAAACCCCACCATCCTCCACTCCCGCCCTCCCAGCAGCGTCCTGTTGTGCTCCCAGCTTGTTCTGCTCTTCGCATTCCTGTTCTTCACAGATCGATCCGATGCTTATCTGTCAAGGTGGTGAGTAATTCCTACCATCACAAAAGATGGGAGCAAACGGAAAAAACAACCACCACTGACATTCCAGAGATATTCCTCCCAAGTGCATTGCATCTTTGTGGAAAAATGTTATTGCATGCACACACTGCCTTGTTCGGAAAAGTACACAAGTTCTCTGTCACACAGGGCTTAACAGTCTTAATAAGACATATTTAGGAAAGATTTCCACCCAGTGTACACGGAGGGCATCCAGACAGAGTTGAAATTAGTCAGTCATGTAGGTGGTAATGTGGCCTGCATGACCTTAGCAAACCAGACAGGTAAACACGAGTGGCGTGTCTTTTCATGTTCCATACTGCAGTGCATGAGTATCTAATTTAAAGATGAAAAATAAATAGGCAGCAGCTGAGGTACTGAAGACTTGTGAAGAATCCGTACAACATAAAACATATGTACCACTCTCTGAGATGCCTTAAGTGCCTAAGAGTACACTTAGTTTACTCTCCAGCTCTGTTCCACTGTAAATGGTGATCATAAAATAACCACTTTTCATCGGATTCAACGACTGATTTGACTGCTTTTGATGGACGACCCCAATTTCCTGCAGGAAGTGATCTCACCTTTGCTGAAAAAAGGGGTCATATGCATACACAAGACTACAACACACCACTTGTGGGCATCTCTTGGTGCTAAACAGAAGTGTGTGTGTATGTTTGAGAGGTGGTGGAGGTCATGGAAATGCAAAGCGTCATTAAGCTGTCACACATTACAGTACAGTAAAAGCTCCTAGTTTCTCTTGTGTGGCCGTGCTGGAGTAGGGCGCTGACTTCCCCTATGTGTCACTAAAACAACACACACTTAGGCTTCAAGTTCACGGACAGGGCCAAAGGGATTTTATTGCCCATTTGCAAATCTAAATGGGAACAAATCTAAAGGCAACATTTAAGAGGGAAAATATCAGGGTAAAGTCTATTATATAATTTGTGGTTTGTTTGGCTTTTAATCAGAATAAAGAACAGTGTCGTTTAGATTAGTTGTTTTTTTTTCTCTAGAATTTGGGTTGTTCTTTGGAAAATTGGCTTCATTTAGTGCAGAGCATGTAGCTGATCTTTCTAATATTTGCCACACACCAAAACAACTCAGCAGCAGTGGAAGCCGTGACGTTGTTACAACCTGGCTCGGTCAACGCTTATGCGCTTCTGTGGTTATTTAGTCAGTGTCAGCCTTTCATCTTCCCCTTTGCCCTACCTGACTCTGCATTCGAGGTTTCCTCCGCAAAGTGGTGAGTTAGCAGGGAAGGAGCCTGATGCAAGCGCTATTTGATACGTTGAGGTTTTCCCCTATTGACAGTTAATGGGAATTCCTTCGCTAGCAAGATACGTAGCTGTGCAAAACAGCCACTGTGGAAAAAAAGAGGATGCTATTCTCTATCCAAGAACAATCGGCTCATTGTAATGCGTTAAAGGTAATGATAAAGAAACCAGAGACTGATGTAAACAGAGATTATATCAGTCTACCAGCAAAAATATACACCCCCATCATGGCACGAGATGCCTTCCAGTTAAAACGACAGTCATTTCAAAGCCTATCTTTGTTTAGCCCAAGCACCGAAATGACATGCCAGTGAATGAATAAGTTCTACACCCATGCCAACACGCTCATGTGGTTACTTTAGCTGATATGCTGCCATGTTTTACACTCTAATAAAACCTAATTGGGTTCCAGTTCAGAGAAACACATAAAGCACCTCACACAAATCTTTGCCCCAGGTGTAAAATCAAATTCACTGCTTTCACTGCAGCCCTGCGACCGCAAGTCTCACCACACAGTCACTCATGCTGTTGACTTCTTAATCACTCACGACATCGTATGGTAATGCCTATGTCATTGCATTACATTTTGGTCCACAGTTATTGCACTTAACAAAAACTAAGACTACAGCTAGCGGTGAGGAAATACGAAACAAAAAAAAAAAAAACAACAACAAAAAATACAAAGAACTGCAATGAGAAAGGCAACAAAAATACAATAGAACAGAATAGACCTTTTTTTTTCACTCCCAGTGTAGGTGAGTTTCATGGACACTCATGTCCATATAAGAGCCTGTTTTGTGTTTGTTCTTTGCTAATTTCGCTGTTATCATGCTCCTGAGTTCTGCTACATTAGCTCCTCATTAGCCGCCGTCCACACACCAGTACAAAACAGACTCCAACACAAACTTATTTAAACAGACAAACGTGTGGATCTCACACATCAGTGAAAACGAACATTAAAACTAAACCTGTGTAGCACTTTGAACGGACAATAGTTTTGTAAATTAGAGCTGATGTCACATCATGTTACAGCATCTACAGACCAATGTTATCTTTAAAGCCTTTAGAAAACAAACACTGAAATTATATAGCAACATAAATAACTACATAGTGGGTTCCTTAAAATAAAAATAAATCTACTTGACTTAAAAATGAAACCAAACTCAAAGAGATTAGAAATGAAAACCAATGGACATGTAAATACTATAATAACTCTCCCCTGTTCACACAACGTCTCACATTCAAACAAGGTAGATTATTCATGTTCATCCTGGAACATCTGGCCCAAAGAAGGACACATGGGCACCAGTGTGAGTCAAACACAATGAATCTCTGAACCACTTTTGTGAAGATCAAAGTGTGTGTTGAACACAGGAACACACCCACACAGGCTTGCGCAGTTACAAAAAACACACGCCAGCCCAGACCAGGGTAATATCTACCGTAGGTGCAAACACAGATCATCGCCCATTATTAGACAACTCTCTGATTTGTCCCTGTAGCAGGAGGTCTCTTCACCCACAGCAAGAACATTTTTCATGTTTTGGGAGAATTTTGAACTCCGTCCAAAAACATCACGCTGCAAGCAACCAAAGAGTTTAGAAAACATGACATCACAGTCAGGAAAACCGAGAAGCTTGCAATACATCTGGCAGCTTTGCATGGTTTAGCTGCAGACGAGTGTCAGGGAGATGGATGAACACTTCACCTTTGGAGCTCTGCTTATTGAGGCTCTAAAGTCATTAACGAGTGATTATTAAATACCAACACCCTGACACATTCTCTGAGGCCAAAGAGCCGCATCTGTCCAAGTGCAACAAAATGCATACTGTTCAGAAGGAAAAAACTAATAAATCTAATGAATACATGCATTAACTTTGCATCCAGTGTGCACATTTTTCAAATAATGAACCCTGTTACTTAAAGCCAGATATTTAATACAATAAAAGATGAAAAAATATCAAGTGGCAGCCATCTGTTTTGCACTTCTAAACCCTATTTTGTGCTTGCACCTCTACCCCTGCTGACACAGTCCCATTTCTCTCCTGAGGAGCTTGTCAACACCACTTACTGAGATAAGAGGAACAGTCTCACACAAGTTGGCATGAAGTGGTAAACAATGAAATTCATGTTTTCAAGGTACTTTGATGATCATTTGGAAAGGGGGTGCACATATTTAACAAACCCAGCCTCAGCTTGTCATCTTACCTCTGCACAGTTTCTGCTCATCTGGAGTGAATCCGGGGGCACAGCGTATGTTCCGGATGGTATGCGAGCTGCCACCACCACCACCACCACCACCACCTATTGCACCACCGCCGCCTCCACCTCCTCCTCCACCTCCTCCTCCTCTACCGCCTGGGAAAACCCGTGGAGGTGGCTGAGGCTGGCTTGGTGGTGCTGGAGGAACAGGAGGCACTGGATCTGGCACCGGCACATGCTCCCCTTCTTTACTGATGTAGATGACGGCGCTCTTTGGTAGGCAGAGGTAGCCGCCAAAGTGGTTTATGCACTGCATCCCTCCTTTGCAGGCATCATCTAACAAGGCACATTCATCTATGTCTAATACATAGAGAAACAGCGTGAAAAGAGACGTAAGGAACAAAACATATAAGTCACTTGATTCAATAGATGATTGACATCAGTGTTAAAACAGCTGTATTAGACAGTCCTCACCTCTGCACTGCTCTCTAACACGGTCATACTCATATCCTTCTGTGCACTGTGAGGCAGAGATGAAGGTGTATGTAAGTGTCATCTGATGCAAACCATTAGAAATGAGCCAAAACCTCTGTTAAAGGCGTCAATACATACATGTTCACAAAAGCTTAAGTTCCAGCTGCAGTTAGAGATCACAATTAAAGATACTCACTGTGTAGGACACAGGTTCTTCAGCCTCCTGAGAGAGGACGTGTGTGAAAAGCGCACAAAGACACACGCAGATCCCCAGCATGTCGACCAAACCTCAGGATGCACTATCAAGACAAAACGCACAGGAACCAAATGGATCGAGAGCGCAAGAAGATCATTTTTGCTTGACAGGCCAACAAGTTTTAATACCAGTTATTACATCATTGATGGCATTGCTTAACGAGTCCCAACATCTCCCGCTGCTGGCGTGATGTTTATGTTGGCAGCGCTCCAGCTAAATCTGCGACTTCAACTGAGTGAAGTGTTTTTCTGCTGTTTTTCTCCAAAAGGATTAGTGCGTAACACGCGTAAAGGTCGTGCGTAAACATGTCCTTGCGCCAGACCAGTCAGTCTCTGGGGTCACGTTGATTTTAAAATACAACAAGGAGCTTAATCCAATATGTTTTGTCTTGTTTGTTTTGTGTTTGTTAGTTTGTGGTGCCACACTGTGCACAGATCTACCGCTTCTGGGAAAAAAAATCCCCGCGTCGGAAACAAGTGGATTTGAATCAGATTGTTTTACATGTTTTAAGAGAAACAGTGCCCACATCACAGCTTCTATCTGTGGTGTTTTGGGGCTTCTTTGGTGATCTGATAAGCGCTGTATGTGGTCGTTTTGTCATCCTGTGCAGCCTTGGCGACGTACCTACCTGGAACTACCTGCGGATGTCCAACTGTCCCCGGTGTGCAGAACGCAGCCGTGGAAAGTTTGCTTGAAAATCCGACTGTGCGCGCAACAGCAGCGGTAACAGCAGCTGGCCTTTGTGTTGCACACGGTGCGCTGGATGTTAGATGGTTGTCGGAGTGCAAGCAGCACTTCTGATGAACATGCGGTTCGTGAAGTATGACATGCTGGGGGCGGTGTACCGGGGCAGGTTGAGCTCAGGGTTTTTCTCCCACCGGGGTGCAGGATCAGTGAGCTCCAGTGGCTCCCTCTATAGACTGACGACCAGCGATAAAAATGCAAAAAGGATGGATGGCATCTCTCATATCTTTTAAAGCTTCTATGTGCTTTACATGACCACCGCATACTCTGATAGGATATTCCTGTCACAGAGATGATTTCCACCCTTAGAAGTGAAATGTTACCACTTTGTGCGCATATGCAATAAACCCAAGAATTTACTGATGCAATAACTCATTATGGATTATCCAGTTAAACTTTAATAAAACGTGTCCTCTATGGAACATTTAATGACTACAGTGCTCTTTAAGACTCCTGTGGTGAGTCTGGAGTGTGATTTGTTGCCATTTTGTTTTATTTTAAGTACAATTTTACATGTTTTATATATTATGTATTTGGCAAATTCTATTTTTATATTTCATGGACCAGCAGTATCACTTGTTTGACCTCTGAAAGATGAGGGTTTGTGGGTTTTCTGAGTGAATAGTGTGTATGCATGTGTATGTGAGCAGCAGGTGGTAAAATCCCATCATCTGTTGAAGACCTCTGTCAGCAGCCACTACATTAGCCTCTAATACATTTCACAGTGTTTACAAGATGCCTGTGCTTTAGGAACATCTGTTGGAATTGGCATGGCTTTCTAGATTTCCCATGGGTGGAAATAGAGCAAGTGATTGTGTGTAGCACGTATGCATGTGTGCCAACAGCCTGCTGATAGGAGGGGGAAAAGAGGATGAACTTGGCACTGTCTCCGTAAAAGGCTGACCCTGTGACCTTTCCTTCCAGGGCTTGTGTGACAGAGGAGTGTATATACAACATGTTGGGTGGTGTGATATCCTGAAGGTGAAGGTTTTTTTGACCAAAAAGATGCAACTCTCATCGAAGATACAAATCCAGTCTTTAATGTCAAGGCGCTTTGCAAGTTTAACAGATTTAGTTAAATGCTCAGCTGTCATTGTTTGCTCCCTTGATCACTGAATAAAGATAATGGCTTTGCAAATGAATGGAAAAACAACAATTACCCCCTTTAAGAAATAATTGTTTCTGTCTCTTTTCTAAAACTTTATTTTACTTGGCAAGAGATTCAACAGATGCACAAAAAAAAAGGCAGAGACACACCGAGATAAAGAACTTGATTAATCAAAGCCGTTTTGACATAGTTTATAGAGATTAATAGTGAGAGTTTATCCAAGACTGATGAAAGAGGATGAGAGAACATTCCCCTTAGCCCTATTCCTCACTGGAACCAAATGAGACAGTTGTGCTTGCTAATCACAGAGGCGAGGTTGAGGTGGGAGGCTCCCCCCAGGGTGCATCGCTACGTGTGAGAAAATCTCCACAGAAATGTTACTGAAGTCAAAGCAGATGATCCTTCTCACACCACCATCACAGAGGAACACAGAATTTAAAAAATAAAAACAGAGAAAAACAAGAAAATCATGTCGATATGACGTCGAGTGACCCAGGTGTCCTATTTGGTGAATGATGAACATGAAGGAACTTAATGTACCAAATAACACACATATATTTAAATGTCAGAGTGATAGATTGGACCATAGCTTAACATAAGTACTGCTTTGAGTTTCACAACATCTCTGTGATCATTATAACCTAATCCCTGAACCCACAGCGATGACATACAGACACACACACAGATACACATACGCACTCTCTTCAAGTAAAAATCCACCAAGTGTGTCGAGTATATCACAGGGAATCTGTTTATTGTCACAGCCCTTGAGAGCAGATATACAGGTTCAGAACTTCTTTACTGAAAGCTAAGCACTTTTTCCAAAGCATAAAAAAGGAGTAAGTACTTTGACGCTTCTTTCGATGCTGAAGGTAATGCATCAGGTACTGTTGGCCATTCAGCATCAGCCAATCAGTTCCTGATGCAGTATCCTCCACATCAGAAAGCTCATCCTTCACCCCAACGGCGCTGCAGGGGCAATGAACGCCGCGACACATTTTAGTCCCACTCCAATATCTCCAAAATAGTGAGATGAGTGATAACCCAGTCATTACAAACAGTGATTACTATTCTTTTCATCTAACAATAATACAATAGCTAATACTGTACAGTGCACATCATTGTAAGTCAAGATGGCAGCAGAAGCATCTGGAAAGTGAATTCATGCAAATTCAGAATGGGCATGCATTATGAAAGAACTGCAAGAGATGAGGCTGCACTTCAAAAGATTGTTGAGAATTTTTTTTTTTTTTTAAGTGAGGAAGGGGGATGTGAGAGGAGGAAGAGCAGACACAGAGGGTGTCTGTGAAACGCGTTTGTGTAATTGCAGTGACATCTTCATTGAGAGGCCTCCATCTCTTTCCTGTGTGCTCCAAAGGGCGTCTCTGATGCCGGTCGATGGGGAGAGCAGCCGAGGCGCTGTGTTTAGCATAATCCCAGAGGCCATTGTGAGAGCAGCTAGTGAACGACTCACAGTTGCCAGCTGAGATTTCACCAAAACACAGCAGAATACAAGAAGAAGGGGATGAGACAGGAAAATCAGAGATGGAGGAGGGTTAAGAATGTGGAAGAAACTCAGGCAGGAGATAGGAGTGCACAGGCGTTGGCAGGAGTAATGAAGAGGAAAAAAGCTTGTGTGCCAAATATATGGCATGGAATCTGAAGAAAGTGATACTTTACGTCTTCTGTTGAGTCATTAGGGGTGGCAGTGCGGTCGTGCATCAAGGCAGTTATGGCGCTGCCTGTGGTGAAATGTGCAGCTTGCATAGCACGAGTACATCAAAGAGGCAAAGTATAAAGTGTGAAACATGTTTTCAACCAGGTGGACTGCACCTGTTAGGCCTTATTCAGGGCTGTAATTTAATCATCTTCCCCTTCTCTTGCTTTTATACAGTTCTGACTTGTAACAGTCAGGCATACAGTAAAAAGATTAAGCAAAGCTGACACATGGAAACAGTACTTCTATTGTGAAAAGATTATTACTTTAAAGTAGAGTGTGAAATCCTGTTTTTTCACTGTTTTGGTTGAGCAGATGGTTTCTGGAACCACTTTTGGGAAGCAACTACCTGCTAAAAATGCTTCTAAAACAAAAGGAAATAAAAAACCAATGTGATAAAAAAACGGGGTGCAAATTAAAAAACAAAACAACTATACATTGAGGTTATTGATATGTACAGTGCACAAACTGCAGAATCTCTCCAGGTGAATGTGAGAAAATAAAGCACCATCACAGTTGCCTGCAGAGATTACCCAGTCAGTCCTCAGATTCTTCACTCCTATGAACGCTGTCGTTTATCCACACCCACCCACGCACACACCCACACACACGTAGGTCTGCGGTGGGTACGTGTTATATCTAAGGGAGTCAATCGGCAGCAGATGGTTAACACAGATCAGGATAAAGAACAAGCTTTGACCCTACTCCCCCACAGTTCCAAAAGGTCCTTGGTTACCATGGTGACAGGGCCGGGGCACGTGCCTCCCATTGTTGAGCCGTATCCTCAAGGGTCAGCTGCACATCCAGTGAGAGGTCAAATGTCACGCTGGCCTCTCACTGAGGTCACCTTTCACCGGCCTTCAGCCTCTGACCCCAACATACACTGAAAGAAATTGGGAGATGGAAGGAAAGGGGGAAGAGAAGAGGGAGAATTAAAACACAAATCTTCAGTCATACTATAAGATACTGTATTTGGTCAAAAGGGGCTGAACTGTATATTTTCAGGTTAATCTGACAGTGTGAGTCCAGTGTAAGCTGTGCTGTGTACAATGTGGGGAACACCACTTTGCATGTTACAGTATGTCTCCCTCTAGTGGTGGAATATGAGGTTTTTAAAATGACAGTTGGACAGCAAGTGTTTCACATGCAACGACTTTATCAAGAATTCTTATTTGAACAAACAGTGAATTAAATACATTACCTATTTTTTGGACCATACTGGCAAAAACACAACATTCAACTAATAATTTTGGGCAAAACCTGTGTAACGTAGCCATTGATTTTCCACGTGCAAAGTCTTTTGACCCGATCGGTCTTACTTTTATGAACCTACATTATCGGTCAAATCAGATGTTTTTGGAAAGTCTTTTGCCGGAGGTGCTGTCTTTTCCCTTGAACCTCGACGCATGTTGGGATATTCAGGTCATCGAGTTGCAAAGTGTCGCTCGGGCGTTGACAAAAGAAAAATCTTAAGTTTATTAAACGGAACAGGCTGACAGTCCACACTTTGTTAGGCAGTGAATGAACAGAGTGGTTTTGACAAGCCTAACCTCTTAAGCTTCGGGTCCCACTGAGCTCGGCACAGCTAGAGCTAAATGCCATCTGTCCCAACATCATGAGCCCCCACCCCCCGCCCCCACCCTCAACCTGTCCCCCAACACTTTACCATAAAAATCATGCAACACTGCTGTTAAAAGGAGAATTAAAAGATTTCTCATGATATGAAAATGTTGAAACTGAAAATATCTTTGCTTATAATCCATAGCTTTCCTTCTTTTCTTTAGTGTTTTTTTTTAATTATTAAAGGTGGCTTGTAAATTACCATTTTTTAAGACTAAAGTTGCTGTAATTTCGTTTTTATTTCAAGAACTTCACTCAAACTAACAGCTACCTCGAGTTGTGACGGTTTCCACCTGCAGCCTGGCTCTGCTGTTCAGTTAGATTTGATAAAGCACGAAGAGCAGAGGAGCTGCAGGACAGAAAAAAGCCAGAGATACAGTAGTTATTCTGTATTAACCCTGGTAAACTCTCCTATTTTCACTTTGATCGAGAATAAAATTAACCGAAGTTGACGTTCTGAAAGCAGTGGAGCTCTGACCCCATTGTTTAACTGTTTACATTTTTTGTAATTCTGTCGATTCTACAAACGCACGATGTCACGACTTAATGCTAGAAGGTCAGGATCCTGCTCCACATTACTGGACTAACAGACCTATTGAAAAGCGCAAATGATTGTGCTCTTCGGTTAGCCTCTCACTGTGACTCATCAAAAGCAATTTTACATTCTGTTTTCAACTGGCTTTTTTTTTTTACGCTTTGCTGACTCGCACACACAGTACAATACGGGACACTGGAATAATGATATCACCATCCTTTCAGAGTGTTGTCTGCTCCGTTAGCTGTCATCTAATGTTAGGTGCAAAAAATGACCCCTGTGCCCTGTAGCCAAAGTGTGCGCCTTAGCACTTCATTAAGGGCCCTGGACCTTAACTGCACAACCAATTGTCTGTCTCTAACAAAAAGACTGACGCATTGTATCAGTTGGAGGTAAATTCATCAAAGCAGGCTGATACAAAGGACAGAGCAGCACAAATTACGAAACAGGTCTATAAGGGGCCTCCTGGTGAGCCATATTGTACTGTTTGTTGATGGTCCAGTTTGGACTGAATGACACGGGGTGAGATAACGGCGCTCTGTGTGAACGCATGAGCCCAAATGCAGATGTGAACCTCGGATACGCTGGCGTCTGTAATCGTGAGCGCATGTGCGGCGTACTCTGCGGGGTCACGTAAAACCATGAGGGGGCTGCGGCGGTGTATACAAGGTCAGGCGGACGACCCGGAGAGCACGGAGAGGTGCACGCTGGCTAAAAACAATTGAGATCTCCGTGAGCTGATGTGACATGAGTATTTGTCCCATCTTACCGTTGAAGGAGCCCTACTGTACATGAGAAAGAAGAGAAGAATGCAGGAGGAGAGAGAGAGAGAGAGAGGGGATGGAGGGATAGTAGGATGGAGAGGGTGGGGTGAGTTCAGAGTATGATCCCAGTTTCAGCTAAAAATGTTGTATTATACACCAAAATTAAGCTAAAACAGCAAAGATATGCGTGTTATCAAAAATAAAGCTTTTTTTATTCAGGGTTCTGCTTTTCCACAATGAGTGACGTATACGCCAGGATTGCAAAAATGATCTTAAACCAAACAAACAATCTGCTCCCATTCAGGAGAAGCTCTTAATTTCATATAAAACACTCCTCTATAGTTCTGTGGAGGCCCGTTTTAATTTGGCCATTGCTCGGCGTGGAAGCGGCTGCCATTTAGCCTCTGCACTGCAGTCTCAGATGAAATGGGCCGATGGCACATCAGACTCCAGACTGTCCGGACCATATTTACATCCCATCTCGGTTATTGGACACATAATTCCTCCACACATCTCCTCAATCTTATATCACTCACACACACGACTGACTACAATTATAATTTCATATGCCTCAGTGTATCGGCCTCCCGAGCAATTTTCTGCCATTTAAATGTGAATTTATGTCTCATGCAAATGAATGAGGAGTCGATTTAGGCCCATTGCAGGACTGGCCTTTTCCCAGGGAGCGTTCTGTGATAGGGGTCTGGTCATTTCAAGGTCCTCGTTCATCACCTTCATGCAACAGACAGCACAAACGCTGACCGAGTAACTTCTCCTTACCTTAAACAACGCGCGCCAAATACTAAACTGTCAAATTTATTTATTTTTTGCCAGTGATGCGTGATTTTAAAATAATTTCAAGTTCTAATGAGCCCACTCAAACCTCCTCTGTATAGTTAAACTTTACTCTTAAAAGTACATGATAATATGATCACTTCTAACACATTTAGTATTATTAACAGGAACATTTATAGAACTGCTTGTGAAACGAAAGGTGCTACTTTTCAGTGACAAAAGGGCTAGATTCTCTAACTTCCTTTCTAAACTGTAGGAAAAGTGTGACTTTTAAATGTATTTAACTTTTTTTTTTGTATCTAGGAAAGACATCAAGTACAAATTCGTATTTACAGTGACAGCCTGCAGACACCACAACCTACAATTGCACCTTTTACACAAACTCTAAGCCTAAACCTCTATAAACACAGGGTATTTCAATGATATCCTTCTTAAAGTTTACACAGAAAGGTTATTTCCTACTTTTCCAGTGACTCTAGAGTACAAAATTATCGGTCTCATACATAACGGCGTCACCTGAATTTAAAACAGTTTTCAATATTCTGAAGGTGGCGTCTCGTGTCAAATGACATATTTTCAATCCTGATGATAAAATCCTCAGCAATTAGTCTGTATCTCATCGGGTCAGTTATTGGCTGGTTTATTAGCCATATCACAACATGGCACGTGGTAATGAGTGACCTTTCCAAAGAGCGTTTCTTGACAACCTAACACCTCATCACTTCAGTAAGTTGTCATGTGTGCCTTTCTATATTCAGAAGGTAATAAATGTTGAGACTTTATACAGAAAATGGATTAGATTTCATAAAAGCTTCTCTATTTAATAAAATTGAACGCCTTTATTGTCATTTTACATATGCACACTGAAATGAAGATTACTTTAGTTTGTAATTACTTTTGTACTTCTGTATATTCTAAGTACTCGTGCACATTGGGCGTTTTCTGACACGAGTTCATCAGTCAAAGCTGAAATACGTGAACCTCTCACCTGATCAAACTGAGTCTGAAAGACAGGACCTTGACCAAATGATCCATCACCTGCTCTTATCACTACCATAACCAGTCCACCTGCTGGTTATCACACACACTCTTCAAAACCTTTCCCACAATTGCAAAATCTGCAACGGTCTCTCTTCTCTTTTCATCTCTTATCCAAAACTCAAGGTCTGCATGCTCATTCATCAAATGCAAGTGCGTTTTGCCAATAAAGGTACATTTCACTTCTCTGTTGATCTAGAATGATGTGGTTACTTTTATAAATGCTGACTATGCATGAAGATATAAAAGGTGTAAAAGACGCAGACAGAAAAAAATGCACCCGTTTGTGGCGGTCAACCACAAGGTGAGAAGAATAGGCAGTTGCATGTGATGGTGAAGCAGGTACACGTGGGGAGACACAATGTAAGGCGGGCGTGTTGGGTAAAATGTGACCGTAATAGAGCCTGACAGTAGCTACAGTGAGAGCCAGACCTCCAACTCAATTCTGCTCCACTCAGTTCTGTAGGAGAGACGTTATGATGGAAATGGGAGAAGCGGCCTGTCTGTTGTGCTTTTACTTTGTTAATTTATGAGAATTCAAAACTAGAACTACAACCAAACAGTGATACGATCATAGAAATCAGTGAGTTTTCATCATGTAAGGTTGAGCCCCGTGATTTTTACCTGTTATCAAAAACACATGGTAAAGTGCGACGGGGTTTTTCCTCAAACAACGTCCAGAAAAATGCAGTGTTGCAGCTAAAATGCTGTGTAATTCCAGCCCTGAGGAAAAGACTTAAGGGACCAGAAAAAGAGCTATGCGGCTCACTGTGCATTTGTGATTGATAGTCTCTGTCTGGGCAATAGCTGACTGAGCAACATGTACATCTCCCTTATTCAAACACTTAATGGCATGCACAAATCCTATAGCGTGTTCATTTGAACATGTACGCAGCCTGAGTCTTCTTTAAAGTAACGCCCATCAGACCACTGCTTGTTTGAGGATGGGAGGCATACCATGTACCTAGATAGATATCCATGCTTGGACTCCAACCTAGTAGCTCTCTCACATCGTCTCTTTCTCTTATCATGGGATACTGTTGATTAAAAGAGAAAAACAGAGAAAGAATCTTTAATCACTAAATTCTTAAGTACATATACACAACATGCGTGTCATTGTCTTTTACTGATAACATGGATGGACAATGCTGCATACTACAAGACTACATTTTCTTCCCAATCCTTGATCCTGTCACGTCTCTGTTGTCTAGTGCCAAGACATGTCTGGTCTGGCTTTTGGCCAGGCTGGGCTGGTCGCCACCACGGCCCCAGCAGCAGCCTAGCAGACAGGCCTAGCTTAATGCTGACACATCGCTAACATCAGCCAGGGAGAGGAGACCTCTGGGAGATACTGAAACATCAGCACAGCACCATTTCAGATTTACAAGGAGGGATAGACTTCTCATCTGCAGTAAAATTTGGGAAAATGTCACAATAACATGCGCAGGATGTTTGAAGAGCGCTGCTTTAAAGGCTGGATGATAACACGTGCTTTAAAAATACTTGTGATAATGAATGAAATTACACAAGCACATTGGAGATGGTTACGGTATAAATAATATAAAATCATTCAAATGAAGCTGTCACAAAACTAAACAATGTAAAGGAAAGAAACACTAGTGTATTGACAGGCCCCAGGTTCAGCAGATTCAGTTCAATGCACCATCTTGCACGAGGTGGAGCAGTCCAGAGCTACAAAAACTGAATAGAAATGGTTCACATGTTTTTAGTTCAACAGTAGTCAATAATAAAATATATGCTCAAATATTTTTATTTTAATATTTTAAGTATCGTTTATGACTAGGAAGGTGTGAGTACGCATAAAACCTGCCTATTCCGCCATTTCCTAACAAGATCCATTTAACAGCTTATTCGTTCATTAAACCAGACGACATTTAAAACATTAGCATGTGTCAAATTTTCTGCAAATGTTCCACAAATCAAACTGAAATCCTTGTTGGATGACGAGGCTCAGCACTAAAACACTTGCAGACACTTGCTAGCCTTTTTACATGATTTTCATTCACGTTCATATGATTATAATGGCTGCCCTTTGTGCTTAGCATGGCATGCAAATGAGATTGGCAGGAACGAGCGTGTGTCATCGATATGCACAGCTATAACCAGGAGTGCCTCTGATTGATGATGCAAACCTTCTCCCTATAGCCTTGTTTGTGACCTCTGACTCCTCACCCCTCGAGGGGTTAAACTTATTACCCTCTGACTCCTGTGACCTCTGCCGTGAAAGGAACGAGATTGAAGGATGACCACAGCTTAGGTCCTATTGGCCCGCGCTCTGGCCAAACTGCGGCCAGAGGGTTGACCATCCAAACCCTTGAGGGATGTGACCCTGGCCCCGCCACACGCTCTGTGGATAATGCTATTAACAGGTCAATACAGGCCTAAAAAAAAAAAAGGGGGGGAAGAGAATGAACGCTGCTTTAACCTAAAGGATGAGCAGAAGAAAGGGATGAGGGGGGTGATATTGTTGTAGGAACAGATTTGCAGCATGGATTTGAAGGTTATTTGTCAGGCCTGTTTGGACAACTGGGCACCAATTTGATTTCCAAACAGACACGCAATAACTTGGAGAAAATTTAAACACCAGCGATAAATTGTGCAGGATTGTTCTAAAACTTTAATAAAGCTAAAAAAAATAATAATAAAGTTCTGTGAAAATTCTAAGCCCATTACTGTATCCTAAATAATGACGCAAATGTCCAAAAAGTGAGTCAGTTTGCTCAAATGTGTCACGAAAACGTAACCTGTTTGGGAGACTAAACCACACCTTTTAGCATCGACATCCTGGCAAATCAGGCCAAAGCTCAACGATTTAAAAAAAAAAAAAAAAAGATTTCAACATAAGTACAAGAACAAATGCAGAACATAAAATTCAACAGGATTTAGCAATAATACCTTAAATATTGCTTGAAATATTGTATCCAAGAAGTGTAGCCTCACAACGTGGCTCCACTGCTAGTATGAGGAAAGAGGAGTGGAGTGGGTGTCTGCCAGTACAGCACGTTATATGCAAGACATGTGCTCCTCCACTCACACACAGCCCATGGTACAGTTTCATTGGCCATTTTGTCCTCATCTCTCTGACTTATTTCTCCAGCATGCGATCTGAAGTGGCCTGTGATGAATTAAACCCATAGTGACACAAAACGGTGCTAAAATTTTTTAAATAATAATCAATAAATCTGCAGCATGGCCAAAACTCAACTGATTTGCAGTGTCGTTTGTGAATCTGTTCAACACATGCTGTGCGATATTCAACTCCTATCGCACTTAAAAAAGTCACAACTTCACTCTTTTCATGTCCAACTCTTGCACCACCATCATTACTACATCCCAGCAACCAAAATGCTTGTGCTTTTTAGAGCTATTTTTACTGCTAAAAAGTAAAAACGTCTACTCGAACATCATGGAAAGGCACATAAAGGGTAAACATAATGTGCTTTTGTCTCCCTCCACCCTTAAAAGGTAAGAGGCTGTAAAAAAAATTCATAATAAAATGCAAGAATAAAGTAAGGCAACAAGCAAGTGAAGCCTTGACCCCTGTAAAAAATGAGTCTGGGAAGAAGAATTACAAGATAATAAATTGGTGCTGAGACACATGCAGTGAATAGAAACCACTCGGCTAAAGTTATCAGACCTGCGGCTACAGTGGAGCTTGTAAACAACCATACAAGCTTGCATCCAGCCTCTCACACACACACTCAAACACACAGACATTAGCAGCAGAGGCTACTGGATTACTCTGACACATGAGGAGAGGAAATACCCAAGCGGTGAGAGCCAAATAAACAGAAAAAGAGGGGAATAAATTTTTTTAAAAAGGAGGAGGAGTATGAAACAAGCAGCAGTAGTACCTACTAAAGCATCCATGTGATGAGAGAAGGGTGGGACACCTGCAGAAGCTTGCGTGGTCTATCCAGAGCTCTTCAGCGACTGCTCCCTCACAGAGCAGAGAGTGTGTGTATGAGCCAGATACTGAGTGAGCGCGTGTGTGTGTGTGTGTGTGTCAGTGGCTGAGGGAGGGGGATCCTACCCCTCCTCCTCAGGACTCTGCCTCCTTAACAGGATGGAGGGGTAGGTGGGGCCACTGCAATAAAGCAAACACACACACACACACATCCACACGCTTTTCTACGGTTGTTATGTCCTCGCTTCTCTCGCTCTTTCCCGCCTCCACACTTCCATCTTTCTTGTTTCTTTCCAAGACTTGCTCGCTCTCTCTCTCTCCCTCTCTCGCTCGCCGCTTCCCCTCACAGACTTGCTCTCGTTCCTCTTGCCTCGTGCTTCCCCTCTGAATCTCCGCCACTCTCCCTCTACCTTTCATCTCCCACCCCTCCCTTACCCCCTTTGCCCCTATCCCCTCCTCTCTGACTGTATGGTAATATTAACATGCTCTCATTAATCTGGAGAGGAGAGGGACATATGCTGCTTCTGGCTGGTGGTCCTCAACCTGCTAAACTCCTGGTGTGTGTGTGTCCTGTTGGTCTTTAGTCTTATAATACAACAGCTAAGATTAAGCGGGACAGTCAGAGAGCACGGTGGGTATGAGGCACGAAAAAAAAAAAAAAAAACAGAAGAAGAAGGGCAGCAGGAAAGAAAAGCGCAGTAGAAATATGATCAACAAATGTGTCGCACACTTTTGACATTTTCTAGTGTCCAGCCTTTATTTCGTCCGCTCTTCCGGCCACTAAATAAATCCCATCTGAATTGGGGAGTAGCCATCTCTACATAAATCATCCTCTTACTCCATTGGCCACACGTTACATTGAAAATATTGATTTTTTTTCTCCCCCGCCCACCCCCCCCCGCCCCCCGGATTGCAAGGAAACCCTTCACAATGGTCACAAACAGGAAGTGGAAAAACAAACCGCGGGTGTGTTTTCGATTGATTGTAATGGCGGACTCCGAAAAGGTTTGGTCACACCGGTGAATAAAGGGGACCTGCTGAATGTTTGACTGCACACAGTGTACATGTGATGAAACCCTGACATGGCATAAAAAAATAAATAAATACAATGATGGTGTGGAAAAGACTAAATCAATGAATCAATTAAATGTAAAAAGGTGTCAGTGTTAGGCAGCGGGGCAAAAGTGCAGCCGTATTCAGGTCAGGGGAACTACAGGAAACACTTTGTATGTATTTTAATATTTCTGCATATGTTTTACTAAACAAAATATTCAGGGTTTATTGACTTTAAAAAGTGCTGTTTTACCAGGAGCAAACATTTGAGAGGGTGAGACAAAAATCCTGCTCTGCAAATGACCAACTGTCCTCATTTCAACTGACCATCAGCAGAGCAACCGCTGCCGTTTCCATGACAGCACAGCTGAGGATACTTTGAACTCTGACCTTCCTCTCCTGCCTGTGCTCTGAAGCGGTGACCAAACCTAGGGTCATTCGAAAAGAAGGTCAGGTGGGGTCAAATGGTAAATGACCCCACTCCGGTTACGCAACTGCACCATATCTACCTTCTGCAAGATGGGTGCACGCATCATTTATCCTAATCAGAGAAAAGCACCTTTAAAAGTAAGGCAGCCCCAGTACGATGAAGACGCTACGGATAACAACTGAAAGAACAAAGTATGATGAACCTACACAGCGTTATAATGTCTATATTTGTGTATTCCATTCAAGACTCAGGGTATTAAAATGACAAATGTTTGAACATCATCAAATTCCATATATTTTCTTTGTTAAAAGGGTACTTACTACCACACAGCGCTATACATTAAGCTCAGTATTTCATCAGAGGTCACTTTAATCCAACAATTTGCACAAATTACTACAAAATGAGACGGTAAAGAGAAGGACACTTGTGATTGAAGATAAACTGGACTCTAAGAGCAGCGAAATATGAAAAAAAGGTATAAGAATGATTCATATTGTACACATTATAATTAACTTTTCTGAGAGGTAAGACTGCACTCTAAGAGCAATAACAGTAACTCTTTTCTTCTGTTGCCCTGCAGAATCAGTCAGATCAACGTTTTATTTTCCAGTATGTGAAAAATGCTGAAAGGAAGTAACATGCCCTTGCTGGAGGTGTATGATATTAACAAAACAATTTAATGCCTGTTATGCTCCTGTGTCTTGTGCTTGTATAAAAGAGGCAGTTTATTCATGTCTTTTGTCATTTAATGAGGACGACAGCGTGTCATTTCTGGCAGCGTGGTTCGCCCTGTGCAGCCGACCTTTTATCCAAGTGGTTAGAAGCAAAGTTGTGAATTGTAAAAACAGATGTAAAACAGGGTTAATGATGCTAGATAACGTTTGTGGGTTATATATAGCGTTCCGGGTATTTATTGCTGACACTTCTGTGACTTGATATCAAATATAATGT
Organism: Ostorhinchus rueppellii; assembly: GCA_030068375.1. Classification (NCBI taxonomy): domain Eukaryota; kingdom Metazoa; phylum Chordata; class Actinopteri; order Kurtiformes; family Apogonidae; genus Ostorhinchus; species Ostorhinchus rueppellii. The sequence continues at coordinate 28,255,901 of JAQQZY010000008.1, forward strand.
GTAAAACTGCAAGTAACATTATTATCTATTATTCCAACAAGTTTCCCTTTAAACCCATGTTGGTGCCACTTAGACCTAGAAAAACAGCTTAAACTATATTCACTCACTACTCATTCAAAGGTCAAGTGATGATTATAATTTGGTTGTGATTAAATTTTGGCAAATGGTCTCATTTCAGCAGGTAAACTGGGGGGGGGGGGATCTTACTAGTGTAAGAGCGTGGTCCTGTAGCTTCTGCAACACTAATTCTACGTCGACTGACCCGAGCATGAACAAACAAAAGAAAGCTCAGCTACTGAACAACCAAAAGTAAATGTAGTGATTCTAGAGCACAGGTGTCAAACATGCGGCCCGGGGGCCAAATCCGGCCCACCAAAGGGTTCAATCTGGCCCATAGGATGAGTCTGTGAAATGCAAAATTGACACTGAAGAGATTATTATCAATCAACAGTTTAAAAAAAAACAAAAAAACAACAACTTTCAATTCAGGTTCCACATCGAGACCAATTAAATCTCAAGTGGATCAGAACCAGTAAAATACTATTGTAATAACCTATAAATGCAACGATAATAAAGAAATTATATTCTATTCTGCTGAAAAACGCAAATTTTCTCTCTGTTTTAGTGTGAAAAAGTAAAATTACGTGAATTTACATTTTTACAAAACTATCCTTTTACAAAAAATGTGAATAACCTGAACAAATTTAAGCATTACATTTTTGACGAGTTGTAAGTGCATTTTTACCAATATTCTGCCTGTTACTAAATGTTTTGTGCAATTGTAATCTAAGTTGAGGCAGAATAGTAATAAATTGTACTTGTTTTTCTTAAGACATTTCAAGGTGTTCATGTTATTCAGATTTTTAAGGGAATCTTGTAGATGTTAATATTATTGTAACGTAATTACCTCCGCCAAGGAGGTTATGTTTTACTGTGCGTTTGTTACCACCCGAGTTTGTTTGTTAGCAACATAACTCCAAAAGTTATGGACGGATTTTGATGAAATTTTCAGGGTATGTCCACTCTGGGTCAAGGAAGAGATGATTCAATTTTGGAGGCGTTTTGAATCACTGTCTGGATCCAGGAACTTTTTAAAGGATTCTTTATTATTGTGAGATAGGGCATGGTGGCACAGATTGCATATGAGGTCATTCACTGCCATCTAGTGGAGGAAAGTACAAACACCACCTTGAAAAAAAAATACAAATACTATCTTGGCGGAGGTCTACGCTCTCCGAGTGCTTTTCTAGTTTTACTTTTGTCACTGTTAATATTTTACTGGTCCGGCCCACTGGAGCTCATACTGGGGTGGATATGGCCACTGAACTAAAATGTGTTTGACAGCCCTGTTGTAGACAAAATAAACCAAAACAGGAATTTTAAAAAAGTGCTTAAGTCATCATTTATATTCATGAGATTGGATATATTTTTATGTGTCTTTATAAGTAGGAGGGCAGTTTTATACCATTTGCACTGAAGATAACTTTTTATTAGATAGTTTTAGGCTTTAATATGGATATGGGGACCGCTCAGAAAGCTTTGTAGTGATATTTAACTTCCTGATGAACATGACAGTTTCCTGTGCATTTTATTAATTCTGCTAGAGTGGAATGGTGTCTGCGAGTGTTAGACTTTTAAAAAGATTCATTGTGTATGACTTCAGTTAGTACGGGAAGTTTATGTCAGGGTCCGTTTTGTGATGTTTTTGACCTTTTCTGGCTGCACTTTTAAGCAAATTGCAGCTGCAACCTTAATCTGTAGAGAAACAAAGTGAACTCCCACCAGAAAACAAACTTCATCTGTAAATATGTACACGAGCCTTCCATGTTGAACCTTTATGCTTTACAAAACTTTTTCAAGACATTACAGTTAAATTTAAAGGAAACACATACTGTAAATAGCAGGAATATGGTAATTAGTGCTAGACTAATCTGCATTTTGCTAACAGGATGAGGGCAAATATGAAAAAAAAGACGGTAATAGATAAGTTCAATGGTAGATTTAAAGACTCACCAATCAGAAATATGGACTTCAATACAGAACAACTTGCCACTTTGCAAAAAAAAAAAAAAAAAAAAAGAAAGGGGGAAATTTAAGGTTCAGTGTGTGTTTTTTAATGACATCTAGTGGTAAAGTTAGAAATTACTACCAAATAAACCCCCCTCTCTTCGTTATCTCCAATGGAGGGCACAAAGAAAAGCTAAAGTCTCACATTAGAATTAAAGTTAATTTCATACATTCTGGGAAAGTGACTCAAACATAGTTAATGATGTTATATGCATTCATTTCCTGAACTGTTTTGTTCTGCAGAGGGTTGCAGGGGTGCTGGAGCCTATTCCAGATGCCTATGGACGAAGGCGGGGTTCACTCTGGACATGTCGCCAATTGATGGCAGAGTTGATGCTATAATGATACTTTAATATTCAAATATGATCTTAATGTTGTTACAGTATTTAGAAAAAAGTCCCCAAGTCATGCCTGAAGTTCTGCCAAAGATGCTAAAGTACTGTATTACACCACGACTCGTATAAATACACAGGTTATTTTTAATTACCGTTATCTGTATGCATTATAAGCTTTGCGTCTGTATGTTCATGCCATTATTGGCTCCAAGTCCAACCTGAATCAACGCATTAAATACCACACACTGAGGTTAGGGTAGGGTATTACAGTTATGTGAACTGAGGATGTTGGTGTACATTTACACGTGATCAAATGGTGTTAAACATGCAAAAGGTCCAAAACATGTACCTATAGTATACCAAATGCCTTTAGAGCTGGTGTGACATACAACACCATTTAACGACATGAGCCTGATTATAGAGATACGCACTGAATCTATTTACTTAAAGGGGTAATATTTAGCTAAACCCACTTTTATTAGTCTTTGGTTCATTTATTTGTGTATTTGGACCCCAATAGATCATAAAGTTTGAATTTGAATCCTCAAGGTGCTGCAAAGCTATATTCAGATTCGTTTTGGCAAAAATCAAGTGGATTTCTACAACCTCTTTTAATTCCTGCTTAATTTGTCACATCGATAATTAGTTATGTCACAACGTTTGCAAGGTCAAGGTTTCTGATGAATATTTCTCTGAGTACGACATAATTGTTTGATAGCAGGAGCAGTTGTAGTAAAGACAGAAAATATGTCCAAACTTGGAGCGGATTACCTAAAATGTTGAGTTGTTGTTTGAATGGGACAGAACAGCACAGTCAACAACCTGGTGGGGGTGGAGTCGTGTTCATTTAAAGGGCCAGCGCTCAAAACGACCTTTCTGGTGTCATTACTCAGAAATAGGGTTGAAGATGGACCTGTGGAG
>JAQQZY010000008.1:28259323-28275307 GCA_030068375.1 Ostorhinchus rueppellii
ATAGATAGATAGATAGATTTCTGAAGTGATAAAAGCAAGATGAACTGTTCACTACTAGACACAAGTCTGAAGTAAAAATAGTGCTTGATGCTGAAATCAGTGTTTCTGCTATACAAATGAGTTTGGTTATGAGGCTAATGAAGATATAAAGTTATTATCTTTGCTTAATTGGCCGTTCGTTGATCTGCAGATTAGATTAGGAGTTCTGACCTTGTTTAGAGGATTCCAAACTGATCAGTGCAGCTATTGACAACACAAACTATACAGAAAAAAAAAGAATATTTGAAGTGTGATTGTGTAAAAACAGGGAAATATACAGCTATAATACAAAAACAGCTACTGCGGATTAGAAAACACACCGCTATGTTGACCAGCTGTCAAAATAATCGCCTGCGAGTTTTTTTATTTGAAGGAGAAATTGTGATAATACTATAGTAAAAACATGTAACGCATTACACAATGAGCTTCACAGCACTGATGCTGTTGGTGTCTTTGGTAGCAGTGGGTGTGGTCTACTTCTGATGGTTTGGAATACAATACTACATTTCATACTCAAGTCCACCTGTATTAATACAGTCTAATTTGAGCTCAAGTACAAACATCCATTGTTCTACAGTAATAAAATATAATTGCTATATTCGTGAATAAACTAATGAAAAAGTAATTATAATCATGAAAAATATGTTCTAATTTGGCAGTTAATTTATCCTAAAACCTTCTAATTGATACAAATATGAGTATTTAAATTATATTAGACAAATTGGAGCCATTAAGCGCTCACACATTCAAATTTAAGACAATTTAACATCCTGGAAGACATGAGTTTTAGATACTTTAAAACTTTACAGAACCGCTCATATATGGACATTAAAAATGGCCTGGTGGCTTTAATCTTAGCAGTGAGCAGCTCTAAAGCTCCGACATTATAGAGTATAGCGTAATATTTAAAGGCAGCCTTTTTTCCTGTAAGCCGCATTTGCAGGTACATTAGGAGCCAATGATGACTCAGCACAAAATCGGCAACGGACAGAAAAACAGCCAGATCCGTTGAAAGTGACACACACTGTATGAGTAAGTATCACAGCTGCTGGAGTCGCCCAGTCAGAAACAATGCCAAACAAGAAATAGAGTTTAAAGATGCATAGAGGGGAAGAGGAGGATGATCCTTGAGGAAGGATGACACCGTCTTGGGGTAGAGAAACTGGGTTGGAAAAGAAGGGGGAGACAGATGAAGGGGTGGAGGGACTGATCAGAGGGGTGCCAGACACAAAGAGGCCAGGCCATGGCCAGTGGCACGCGATGGGCAGATTATCCAGCGTTTCCTCCCCTAACTGAAGCATTAGGACACCTGACTGAGTCCCGCCAATGGCAGCCAGCCAAGGATTTGTTGGAAGAGGGGGGGGGCAGGCTGGGGCTCGCCTTTCAACACCCGGGCTCTTCAACAACACAAAGAGGGGTGGGGTGGGGTTTGGTCGGGGGGGGGTGGGATAAGGGGTGATGGGCTGGTGGCTTGGAGTGAGTGAGCAGAGGTGGGGTAGTGGTGGAGAGGGGTGGGGGGACAACAAGCCTTACCCCTCACCATCTGCTGCCCAGGCTAAGTGAGGACAGGGGTAGGGCCAGAGTGCAGGGTGGAGTATGCAAGCGTGTGCGCGTGGAAACACACGTGTATCTGCATGCACGCACCTGTTAGTGTGTCAGTGGGTGGGTGGGTGAGTGGAATGGCAGATGGACAGGGCATACTCCTGGCACCGCAGCTTCGATGTTACTCATCCCACATTAAGGAGGAGCCCCCTTCCCCCACATTCCTAACCCCTGCTACCTAATCCACTGTGCCAGCCAATTCTTTATGTTTTGCTCAGTTTGATTAAGACATCCATGATTAGAGACATTATGAGCTGCATGACAAGTGTGTGTGTGTGTGGCTTACCCATACGGCTGTTTACTGTAAGCAAAGCCAAACAGACAGAACCCCTTTTGCCCCCACCCCATTTAGTAATATTACCTTATTATCACATCCTGTGTATGTTTTAACATTGTCCCCATCCATAATGTTCAACAGAAGTCTGTACTTGATTTAAAACTATGAATATATTTTTTCTTAATTAGTTTTAATGACTGAGGTTCGTGATACTTTTTAACGCCCTCATTCACCGCCACATGTCGTACACTCCTGTAAGCCTTGTTCACAAGATGGAAGAACTGAGGCTGCAGTTTTTACCGATTTTAGCCTTTTTTTTTTTTTTTTTTTTAATAGTAGGTTTTATGACTCCATCAGATGGCACCTTTAATGTCATTTTACTTGTTACAGTGACATTAAAGACATTCTATTCCTGCAGACTAAAATACTGGCATGGTCTTATTTAGAAATCCATTTCAATTCTGCTTTCTTTGTATTTTCAAATTACATTGCATGCTTCTATTCTTGAACTGGGAGGACGCTCATTTATGCGTCTTAATGGAACGAATCACAGATCTAAAACTCACGGTGCTCATGCATAAGATGGATTCATTGTGACTTTAAGGCTGCCACATCTGGCTATCTCCAACTCATTTTTAGATTGGGACTGACAATTGATCAATACTTGCCGACTGTTTTTTTATTTCATGTGTCTGCATGTATAACCGTAACCGAGCCCATCTAAATGTTATCAGTTTCAGCTCGGACTCCAGCAGAAGACCGTTAATCTCAGCCAGTCTTTCCATAAAACGCCTCTGCCACCCACACTAAACTACATTCAGTCTGACACCATTTCCCCCTTGCTCTGTGTTCATTTACAGTATCACTGAGTTTCACACTGCATTCCCCCCCCTCCTGGCAAAAAGGGGGTCAGAGCAACAGACAGTTCAGTCTTGCTGAGCAGTAATCTGAAAATGCCTGTAATCCTCCACACAGAGAGCCCTTCTGGAGACTGGTGTAGTGTAGAGAGGTGCGGCCTCGTCTCCGTTTAGCAGCCATGTGTCTGACCAAGCTTGACACGCAACCAGAGCTTTACAGCTGCCAGGACACACACTGAGAGATGAGGCAGAGCAAAGCTGCCCAGGCCACTCACTGGAATAATTATGCCATTTTCGCCCCATACAATGCAAGCATGAGTGCAGGTCACTGAACTTATTCAACTCTGTGTTAGAACAAGTAGGAGCCAGTAAAATCACTGGTTTGTGAACGCTGTAATGAATACACAATTACAATAAGCACCGTTTGAAAAGCTGCAGTAATGTGGAGTTTAATAACATACACTACACACAGCACAGTGAGAACTGTTTACTTGGCAGCATCATCTTCACCAGCAGCATTTTATCAGGCAACACTGCTGCAGCTGACACTTTGTACGCACTAGAACAGTTTTGTGTTTCCATGGGATTTCTAGAACGGCGAAGTTGCAGAAAAGTTCCTGAAATAAATTGGAAATTAGTGCATCATCTCCACATGCATTTGCACATGAACGCCATGCATTTGTGCACAGACATGAAGTGCACGTGTTGTGAGGCTGCGTGATTTTTGCGCGCCTCGTGCCCTGGTTAGTGGTGTTAAACATACCTTAGGAGAACATTTCAAACCCCATGTTTTCGGTTTGAACAGTGTGGCTTTTGTTGCACCTTGTGTGTCCCAGCTCCACATCCAGGACGGACATGACTCCTGCGACTATCTGGAGAGAATAAACACAGCTCACTTCAGGAGTCTGCGCATGTGGACGCGGATTTGCGCCTCCATCAGCGCCCACGGATCACACAAGTTGTTACCTGCATTTTGGCTGATGTGACTTTGTTGATTCTGTAGGTGTAGGGGGTCTTCCGTGTTGGTTTGGTTGAATTCAACCACAGCGAACTCTGCAGCCGTCCGGACATCGCTCCTGTTTACGGGGACTTGACGCATGTGTCCGCCCCACGCTGGACCTGCGGCAGTTAAACCAAGCAGCCACGCACAGGACACCAAATAAAAAACCCCACACATCCTGAACAAACCAGACGCCTTAAGGTGCAGGACTGAAGCTCCCCGGTTCTGGGATGGAACTGGGTTTTGTCCAAATGCGGATTAAATACAAAACGAAACGCGCACCTGTTCCCTACAAGTGCATTGAAATATGGCGCAAACCCACGAAATCAGCTGCCAATCAAACGCATGTACCCACAGGGGCTTTTATCATTTCTGTAATATATCAGGGGTGTCAGACTCATTTTACTTCAGGGGCCACATTCAGCTCAAAAGGGCCAGTAAAATAAGAACAGTGAAAACAGTCAGATGATTAGGAAGCTGTAACAGGAACAATCTGAAATGTCTTTTATAAATAAGAAAAATAAGTACTCAGTGAAAAACAGAGTGTAGATTTAACTCAGAGAGTTGAATTGAACTCTGTTTCAGATAACATTTGGTCCCACTCACAATTAGAGTAAAATTTACTCTATGACCAGTGTCAAATTTTCAGAGTTAATTCTACTCAATTCAGTGTCAAAATTAACAATAAAATGTGTAAAAAAAATATTTAACACTGTGGTGCTTTCACACTGCTAGAGTAATATGATTACACTTTATAGCGCTATTTTTACTCCAGATTTAGTTATAAAATGATTCTGTAATGTTTTACTCTTTATTTCTCTGCAGTGTTATTTTCTTCATTAGTTTACACTCTATGCTAATATTGAAACAATGTAGAATTGCAGGGGTCTCAGAGGTGGGGGTCAACAAGGACGTAAGTTTGCTCTATGGGTTCTAATCACACTAGAACAGGGGAGTCAAACATGCGGCCCGGGAGCCAAGTCCGGCCCACCAAAGGGTCCATTCCAGCCCGTGGGATGACTTTCTAAATTGCAAAAATTATACTGAAGATATTAATCATTTTAGTTCAGGTTCCACATACAGACCAATTTAACCTAAGTGGGTTGGATCAATAAAATACTATCATAATAACCTATAAATACTCCCAACTGTAAATATAAACATTTTCATGTCATTTTACTATATTTACACTAATACAAACTATTATTTCACAAAAACACAAATAATCTGAACAAATATGAACATTTTGAAATGTCTGAAGTCTACCTGTTATTAAATGTTTTGTGAATTTGTAGATCCACTGTGATCTGTAAGTTGTAATTTACATGTGTAAATGACAAACTGAGATAGAATATTGTTAAAATTGCACTTAGTTTTCTTTAGAAATTTCAGTTTGTTGATGTTATTCACATTGTTTTAAAGGAGAGTTGGTAAATGTAAATATTTTCATCACATAATTTTACTTTTTTCGCTCTAAAACAAGGAGGAAGGTTTGGAGTTGACATTATTTATATATTATTATATCATTATATCACTTGTCCGGCCTACTTCAGACCAGTTATTATGACCCCAGTATTAATATAAGTTTGACAACCCCGCACTAGAATACGCTTTTCTTTTGGTAGAGTAATGTCCACTCCACTTGTAATGCAATAAAAGCTTCATGGTGACAGTCAGCTTTGGTTTTGTTCTGCTACAGGTTTGACTAATGGTGTCACATTAATAAAAACTAAAGATAAAAAGGCCAATAAATGTTGTAAAACAGACAAATTAACTTAAACATGAACACAAAACCCCCTTGAGCCCCTGCACATAAAATAGAACATAATGAGAAAAATGTCCAGTACCCACAATGCAATGCAACAGACTGGCACTAATCATCACTGTGTAGAGTTGATTTTTACACTGCATCTGTGCAGAACTTTACACTGACTTTTAACTCTACTGTTAGAGCTGGTTTACTCTGCATTGAGCTAAAAATACTCTATCTAGTTTAAAATAGTTTGACTGAAATATTGACACTGCATTTTTTTTTTACTGTGTACAAGTTTAATAATATTATCTTAGGGTTTATCATTTACAGAATTTACAGATCCCAGTGGATCTACAAATACACAAAATATTAAGTAACAGGTAGAATACAGATAAAATCACTTCTCTCATGTTCAGATTTGACCAATTTCATATCTTTTGTGAAAGGATAGTTTGTAGTTGTAAATATTTTCATGTAATTTTACATTTTTTACACTAAAACAAAGAGGAAAAATTGGGCTTGTCATCATTTATAGGTTATTATTTTATTGGTTCTGGTCCACTTCCTACTATACTGGTCTATATGTGGGACCTGAACTGTATGTGAACCTAAAGTCACCTTAACATACTTGATTGTTATCTTAAGTGTAATTTTTGCATTTCACAAATTCATCCTGCGTTTTGGATTGGAGCCTTTAGTGAGCTGGTTTTGGCCCATGGGTTATATATTGGACACTCTTATATATATAAACCAAGCATAAAAATAACAAATGAATTAAAAAAGTGTACTTGAAAAATGTCACAATGACCTTTTTCAGGATGCAGCTTTAACATATACATACATAACACACATAAGTTATCACATTGAATCTAGTTTGAATGATGCATGATTGTGCATTTGTAATGTAAGAATTACAACACAGATCATTTGGGGAAAAAATAGGATAAATATTTTTCACTGAGAGCTAGAGTTAATGCAAACATTACTTGGACAAGGGTTCAAACATGTATAAAATTAAGGTGACACAATATTCCCTACAAAAAACTACATTACAAAACAGACATTTCTACATTTCTAATACAATCAGCCAATTGAGTCATGATACATCAACAGAACATCCATCTACAATTATTTTAGTAACAGAAATTATTATTATTATTTTTTAGAAAAGGCTGGTTGTTTCCTTTTCTGGCTGGTGCAAATCTTATTTAATATTTTGAATAATTAGCATTTGAATTCACACTATTCCTATGAGCTCATTATACTCAACACTTCTTCTGAGTAATCTACACAAGAGGCAGATCATCTAAAACAAAACGTTATTTCACAGGTTTTAATACACACAAAGGAAATCAATGTATTTACACTTATGAGATCCACTTGCAGACTGTAAAAAAAATTGATTCAAAATTCATTTTATTGTTGCACAATGTGGGGAAATTTGCTCCAAGTTTCCATCCATGCTGTATTCCCATAACCCCCCCCCCCCCCAAAAAAAAAAAACTGAAAATACATGGAGGACATAGTGAGGCAAATTCCAAAGAACATTGAAGACATAACTATATTACCCAAATAGAAACAGAGCAAAAACAACCTTGTGAGTTAAACAGATAAAGAAAGTTGTATCAGAAACGGTGCATTTAGTCGCTGCTCTAAAAAACGCTATACAAACATCAGCTTAAAACAAAAATGTATCCACCCATACATTAGCAATAAATAAAAAAAACAGTTGGCTTTTCTTAGTTCTATCCTAAAATCAACCACTATTAAAAGTATTATTTAAGACAGTAGTTTTAAAGTCTATTACAATGACAGCGTGACACTCTTAATCTTCCACCTGATAGTAGGTGATACTCAGTCTGGAGCACAACTTGGATCATTTTTTATCGTGTTTGCTTGTGTTGGCCCTGCACTAATTGCTTGACTGGAGGGGTAGATGCTGTTCTACACCTATTATCTTCAATCCAGTCTGCATGGACTGAATGAGTTTTAACTGAAGTTGAAAGAGGGGTTCCTAAAGCACGTGAAAAGCTGTATCTGACTGAGCTCTAAAAGACTGGCACAGCAAATAAGACTGTTCAGAATAAAAACTGAAATGTGAAAATGCCCATTGTAACAGCATTCTTAACTAGGCTTCAATATGTTGAAAACAACTTCCATAACTTCACAAATAAGCAAGAAAAAAAAAAGATTTTGGGTAATTGTCTACTGCCAGTCTGTACAGAGGGGCTTGAGGACAATGTTACTGACAGCAGGTTAAAATAATTTGTTCTGATTTTTGGTTGTGGAGTAAACATTGAGTTTATATTTGACTGCAAGTCCCACAAACGTGTGATTGTTACTACGATCTAGAAAGATAAAAAGTGAGTGATCTTCAATTTTTTGATTTTGTAACTATGTGGATCTGTCATTCCTCTGTGCAATAAAGTGCACTGCAGGTGGGACGCAGACGAGGAATGTCAAGAACTCCAGGATTTCCAAATACAGTTGACCAAAGCATTTGTAGTTACAAAGTGGGAGTGAGCAAATCAGAATTTGCTCCGGTCGGTGCTGAACAGACAACTGAAAAGACAAACAAATGACCTGGTCCAATAATGAATACCGGCTCTGATAGAATGAATCTTAGCTAAAATGTCACATTAGTTATTTTAATAACACTATGACTTTACAGTGTTTTCAGTATTTTATCTGAGGTGGAATGATTAAAAAAAAGTAATCTTAAGAAGGGGTGGGGCAAAAAGTAATGTAAGATATCATCTTATATAGGCTAGTCATATAACATATAATTTAATATTGCAATATACTTTTTTTAATCTTATGTCTAGCTGAAAATGTACAAATTTAGAAAACTTAAAAATGGAATAAACATTTTATCATTACTGTTTTGAGTGTTCTACCTCCACATTTTGTCAGCCTTTGTTGTGTTCTGAATACAGCTTAAAACCATACATGAATGGCTTACTTCTTCAACTCTGACTCACAAACAAAAGAATCTGTCATTAAATCTAAGACATATTGATTTGACATTTATTCTTGCATGACCATTTTTACCATAGCATTTTAAAAATATCCCCCATCACTTGGCTCATATATACAATTGTATAAAGCCAGAAACAGTACATAAGTGTGGAGAAATGAAACCAATGGGCATATAATGACAGGGTTCAGGATAATAGTGGATAACTAGTAATAGGTTTATTTGAGAATAGACACATTATAGGTGTTATTAGATTGAGTAAGTCCTCTTACAAATCACTTAATGTAGCATGGGTTCTTAAGTCTACAAAGTATTTCCTCAAATACATTAACTACATTTTCTAGGCCTGTTTATCTGATAACTGGTTCTTGCTGTAAAATTACACAGTATAATAATCGTGATGTATTATAATTAGTTAGCTTAACCGACGCTAAAAGCATTTAAAACTAGCTAAATAAGTGGCTGGACAGTGTGGATAAAATATTGGAGACGTGAAATAAACAACATACACGTGGAACAGTCCAACTCCTGTTTGGTTCCATCCCATTGTAAATACACCACTCATGATTCATGGCTCTGAACCAGCTCACCCACTTACAGATCAGTCCCTGCGCCGCCTGCTAGCTTACAGCTAATGAACAGTCACGGTGTGTGGTTGTTTTTAACATACATTTACTCGTAGAAGAACTGGAGAGTATCATGTTATAACACCTGAAGACCACGCAATGTTGACCATGACTACTACAAGTAAATTAAATTATTTATTACGTCCTAATGCAAGACTATCATACATACTTCTAAGCGTTAGCAGCCATGATTACGTTTGGTTCTTCTTCTACGGTATATTGTAAGTAGTAGAATGCGGAGTAGCGCCCCCACTGAACTGGAAGATGAATGTTCAGTATTACTACTATTCTCGGACCGTTATGCCCCCTCCCTTCCGGTATTTTAGTACATTTTTGTCAACTTTTTTTTTTTTTTTTACTCTTACTGTGTGCTCTGACATGTACATTGTATTCAATTGATACAGTTTGCACTTTCATAGCAAAAATGTACTCGCACAAAAAACTGGCATTGAATCCTCATAGATCAATAATGCTTTGGTTCTTTAATCTTAAATCTCTTAAACAGCTTGAAGACTGTAATCACCGCCAATGCTCTACCTCTATTATATAGGAAATAATGCATTTTTGTGTGTTTTTTTCATTTTTATTATGAATAATTCATAATTCAGATGACTGAAGTGTCATTTAAAGGGTTAAAACTCAGAAAGATTTAGTCTTTGGTAGTTCTGAGCAAGTTTTAAGATGTTGAGTACCACAATTTGATCTTACGTGGGCCAGACCACTAACATAATAACATAACAGACTAAAAATAATAAGATATCTGAGAACTGCTTTAGAGCTAAAAAAGTTATGAAGAAAAAAACTTAATTATGAAAATGTTTACATTTGCAAACTATCCTTTTGCAAAAAAATGTGAATAACCAGAAAAACCATGAACAACCTGAAATTTCTACAAAAAAATAAGTAAAATTTTTATAATGTTATGCCTCAACCTGTCATTTATACAAGCAACAGTCATAATATTATTAGAATTTTAGAGTTTGGAATTTTGCCTTGTCATTATTTACAGGTTAGCCTGACCCACTTCAGTTCAATTTGGGATATATCTGAACTAAAATGAGTTTAACACCCTGGATCATTAATGTCTTTTGGTGAAATTTTTATTTTTCTAAAATTCTTCCCACACGCCACGTTGGAACCTTTGATGGGCCAGTTTTGATCCACGGGCCTTATATTTGACACCCCTGACTGACAGCGGGTTTGAACTGTTACGACAAAGAGGAATTTATTGGTCTATTCTTCATGTTTCACATAATGCTGCTCTCTTGTAAAACCGCTTCCCAAAAGATCACTCATGATTTTTATGGTGGATCTACATCCAACTACAATTACAATTTCATTTATTAAAACAGAGCTGTCACTACCACAGAGCCAGTCACCTGTACTGCAACTTAAGAGAGTTAACTACGACAAAACAGTACTTCAGTTATGTATTATATTCCTTCATTCTCCAAAACCTAGCAAAATCATTTTTCCATTCAATGACTTTGTGGGATATAAATATATATTTTAGATTTATGATTCATTTAGAATAAGATTTTTATCTACTAGTAATATTTTCAACAGAAATAAATGAGTAAATGTTTTGTCATTATGCTGCTAATCCCTCTGTTAACACCTGATGTAAGTAGGTGATATAACATTCCTTTTTGTGACTACATTAGGTAAATATATTGAAAATGTATAATTTCAGTAAAGAATAAAATAGTGTAAACTGAAGGAAAGTCACATTAATTGCTCTTTATAAAACTAAAAACAAAACTTCATTATTTATACATATAATAAGATTGTAATAACATACGCTACATAAGCTTATATGTGCATTATCTCTTGGGGGAAAAAAAAGTCAAACTGCTTGAAACAAAAATAATTTGTTAAATTTCCCCCATTTGCCTGCATATTTTATTTTGCGGAATTATTTATAAATGTATGCGAAATGGACACTAAAAAAGATATTTGAAGAGGTTTTATTTAAAAACAACAAAATATAAATGGCACTACACTTTGAAAAAACCTAGGTTCTCTTTTGTACAGTCCATTTTAGTGTTGAACAAGCATTAAAAAACAAAAAACAGCCATATATACGAACAATAATCACAAGAACACAGAGGACACTTCAATGCAAAACCAGGTTTCATAAACAGCTCTATTTGTGTGAAACTGAACATGACGTGAGCCTGTTTCTGGTAAAACTGTGTGTGATGTGCAGACTCATCTGTATGCATGGAAGGTAAGGGACTCGCTACAAGTCTAAATATAGAAAGTCACTCCCATTTTATTTTGGGATTGAATCTACACAACACAAGATCACTTTACCATGACAGCTCCATAAGAGCAAAATACATCCAACAAATAGAAACCAAAAACAGGACTATGCCTCTAACGGTGAGGAATGTAGTGCTGGTTCGTCCCCTAACGTGGAATTATCCATCGTCACAGTCTTAGCACTTCAAATACATGACTTGGTATCAGCTACACGTTATTAGTAAAGTCCCGTCTTTTTTTTTGTTTTTTTTTTGTTTTTTTTTTAAATATTAAAGTGATATGCTGTTAGTTTATTCTCCTCAGACTCATGACTATCTTTTCATGTTTGTCCGTTATCTCTAGGTTGTGTTTTGGCACAAAATGAGGCTGTGGTATTTGTAGTATGATATGTACTCTGTATTAAATAAAGGATTCAAAACAATACTTAGGCTGTAAAGTTGTGCAGATATAAAGAAATCTGGTAAACTGCAAACATTTCTGCTGTACAACTACTAGGTTATCTGAAACAATTAAAAACACAATCCAGTTGCTTCGTCTTCTTCCATGTAAAGTGTTGAGTGTCTTCCCACCCCGTCGGTAGAGACACTTCGTCTTGAGGTATTGTTTGGACATTTTATGATCATTCAGTCAAAGGTTTCAGCAAATTCAGGAGTATGTGCACCGTGAAATTGATCCTGGATATATATATTTTTTTAAACTGACAGAAGTAGCATGGTCACGATTTGACATATTTGCCAACACGTGTCTAAAATAAGATAGATTTAGAGCAGAATGAGTGTCCACATACATCTCTGTAAGCTTCCTTCAAAGAGTCTAAACGGCACTGGTCTTATTTGTCTGGATATTATTAAATGCCTCTGCTGAGCATCTTTAAAGCCGCAGCAGGACTTTGACTGTGATTCCTTCGTTTTATAATCTACAGTGAGAATATTCAGAAGTACTCTGCAAAAATCTTAATCTTACCAAGTGTATTTTTCCTCATTTCTAGTCAAAATATCTCACACTTAAAATAAGACAAGATCACCTAAAGAGTAACTTTTCAGTGAGATATACAAACTTATTTTGAGACAATAGATCTTAGAAATCTTAACAATTTTCACTTGTTCCATTGGCAGATTTTTTTTTTTTTTTGCTTAATTCAAGCAAAAATAAATAAATCTGCCAATGGATCAAGTGAAATTATGTTGGTAAGATTTCTTGAAATAAAATTTTCAAGCTCTATTGTCTTAAAATAAGTTCCTATATTTCACTGAAAAGTTACTCTTTAGGTGAGTATGTCTTATTTTAAGTGTGATATTTTGACAAGAAGTGAGAAAAACTACACTTTGATAGATTTAGCTTTTTGCAGTGTACCACATGAATACTCTTAATGGTCACTTTAGTATTTTAAGATACTCTGTGACCCAGTCTGCCAGAAACCAGCCATTAATTAACAAAGGATTTACGCTATCATCTATAGCCCTATATCAGTACCTCCTTAAATAGATGTGCACAGATAAACTGGAAAAGGAAATAACGTGATGAGATACAGTAAGTAAATAGTAGCAATTACTTTTTGGTTGCACATGTAGGAGTAAAATTAAGGATGACGATAAAAAAATGTAAGTGTTGACATATGTTGGGTAACACCACACAGCTGGGGAGGGGGGGTGAGAGGGAGACCGTTACGTTCATAACTCCTTCATCAGCCTGTAAGACGTCTACTGGAGTCACTATGTGTTCCTACAGGCTGTCATCTGTTGAAGCGAAGAGAGCCGCCAGCCCAAGTGTTTCGCTGTTCAGTATGTCTTGTTCTGGCTTTGGCTTTTTAAAGAGGGATGGAAGATTCCGGATATGAACCTCCTTCCTGAACTGCTGGCACAGAGCTTTCTGTTGGCACGAAACAGAAAGGAGACGTTAAAGAGAGCCATTCCAGATCCACCGCAAAGAATTTCATCAAATCTACATCCCCGTGGAGCTGCTGTACATATTTTGCTGCCTAGAACAGCAGATTCGCTACAAAGCCAGAACCCCACTGCTGAGTAATGATTCACACCGTTAACCCAGTGTGTGGTCACATCGGATGGGCTATCCCAAGGGAAAGTACTGCCCTCTAGTGTCAAAATGCAGCATTACCCCAACAGTTCCTGCAATGAGCTTTCTGAACTGGTCTTTCCTCTTCTTCTCTCCAACCTTCTGGGCATTGGGGTCCAGGAGCCTGTGATCAAACTGGTCCAGAGCCTCAATGCTGATGTTTGGGATCTGAGTCATCACTGCTCTCAGCTCCGTGTAGCGAGGCCGCTGAGATTAATGAACAGATTTATGCACAAACAACAGAGACCAAATAAAAGAGATGAAATGGCATAGATCCAAGTCCAAAGTCAAGGATTACACTAATAGAAGACACTAAGAAATCTCAAATAAAAGTTTTTAAACTACTTTGAGAATGTTTCTTAGACTCTAAGACTGGGCTGCACCAAAGGATTAATTTACTCTAAATTCTAACAAGAGATTAGAAAAAATAGATTAGTCAATCCAGATTTAAGACCAAGCGGAGCCCTGCTGCACAATTAACAACTCATCTTCATTCAATCTGTCCAGGTTTATCGATTTAACTTTTACATTTTTGCAGCTGAATTTATATGGAGGCTTACTTACCCAAAGTTAAAAAAAAAAAATTAACAAATAAATAGGAGGACCTAACGAGTAGAGAGGAATAACTCTGTATTCCTAAAGTGTTTCCCAACCTGTGTGCTGTGGCACAGTAGTGTGCCGTGAGAAGTCATCAGGTGTGCCATGGAAGATTATCCAATTTCACCTAATTGGTACTGTAAGACAGCAATAGATCCATACGACTGCACACACCAATGATCCACCCTACAACAACAGTCTCCTGCTTCCCTTTGCAAAATAAAAATAAAAGTGAACTGGTCTTGATGTGGTGCGATAAAGCCCTGTCAGTAGTGATGCACGTTACCCACGAACCACAGGTATCGGGTTGGCGTGGGAGGGATATGCCTCCCATACTATTATAAAACAACCCTCAATCTGGGGGGGTCTGTCTGAGGGATTGCTGGTGCATCCATCTGAGCTTTGTTGTTCCAAATGCCCCGCAACAATGTCACCTGTGCACCCCCGATGTCCCTGCCACAGCCCCACAGCCCGCCCCCCGTGGTGTGCCTTGGGATTTTTCTAATGTCAAATATGTGCCGTGGCTCAAAAAAGGTTGGGAAACACTGCCTTAACAAAACATTACATTTGTTTCCTAGCTAGCTCAAACGTTAGCTCTTAGCCTATTGTAATAACTCAGCAGAGGAAGTGGGAATTTTTCCTAATTCAAGAAAAACTTGAAAAGTATAATAAGAGGAAAAAAAACTTGCATCACAGCAGAAAAAAAAAAAAAGAGACCATATTGCTCCACTAATATAAGAATTGAGAATGACAACCGCTACCTCTTTTAGCTAACTAGCAAACAAAGTGGTGTTAGGCTAAAGAACAGAGTGACTGAAGGTTAAACAGTTCCCATCCCTTTTCTAATATACCAGTGACATGCTTTTAAAAAAGTATCAAGTAAACGCCATTTCATTTCAGTTACCACTTCATTAGTATCTAATGGTGCATCAGCGCTCTGCTTCAAATTAAATCTGGATTTACTGCATTTATTTACTCATTTCAAAAGTACAGTATGTAGCATTTACACAGTAAAACATGTAAACATGACTGACCCTATGCTGTGTATTTTGATGATGTCTTTACTTGCATTATATTAAATGTTTCCACAGTGCTCAAGTTCAGGGAATTTTGCAATTTATTCATTGTAACACAGTTTCATGGGAT
This sequence comes from Ostorhinchus rueppellii, assembly GCA_030068375.1. NCBI lineage: Eukaryota > Metazoa > Chordata > Actinopteri > Kurtiformes > Apogonidae > Ostorhinchus > Ostorhinchus rueppellii. Next base: position 28,274,536 of record JAQQZY010000008.1, read on the forward strand.
TGTCTGTTAATGGGGCCAAACTCCATTTACAGAAATTAGCAATTAACGATACTTGTAAATCTTCAAAGTACAACATGACATGATGGGAATAAACCCCAATAAATATCATGGGAATAAAACTGCAAGATGGATTATTCAGATACGGCAATTTTTAAAGATTTTATTGTCAGTAATAACAAAATAAGTGGTGGGTCTATCTTGTGCAGCAATTAAAATATTTGCCTTCATTTTTATTGAAAGACAACAAGATGCTGGAGTTGCATATCGCAGATTTAAACCCGATTTCAGTGTGAATTTATTAGTGTCAAAGGGTGACAGGCAGAGGTTTGTGGGTGTTGTTCTCACCAGGTTTTCGTAGATAAGCATGGCCAGCTGACTGAGTGTGGAGTTGCAGACCTCGTGCTGGCCGTGCATCTGAAGGCCTCTCAGCACACTGGTGAAGAACCATGTGACCGCCTCAGGTAGGAGGTTACCACTGACCACCTGAAGACACATGATTTAGCATGAAACTACAAATTGTAGGACTAACTTTGAAGTTCCTCACTGTTTACATCTCCACTAACAGCGTGTGAAGCATCTGCAGGCTGAGTGTTGAACGAAGATGCAAATCTGGATGGTTTTTAGACAATTGTCACGTTTACATGGACACAAATAATCGGAATAAAAGACCAATCAGATTGAAAATGCTTCATGTCAACACGTCAATTGGAAGATTCTGATCTGATCGAGTACGTTCGGAAAGAAAAATCATTCCGAAAGAGAGGGGTGGTTT
>JAQQZY010000008.1:28275407-28285870 GCA_030068375.1 Ostorhinchus rueppellii
CAGTTGATTAAGATATTCCGATCATCCAAGATTTTGATCGGATTGGGAAAATGTGTCCATGTAAACATGGCTAATGACCAAACCTAACTCACCTAAACCCAAATGATGTCTTACGTAGATGCATCATTTTAACAAAACTAGAATACTACGTGCAGTAAATTTGAACTTAGATCAGATTTAAAAATAAAAAACAATGATATATGAATACTAAATCAAATTAGACCTGAAATGATTCATCTCGACTAAAAAAATGGTTCTATTAAAATTCATCTGAATCCATGTGTTGTTTCCTTAATTTTGCTGCCATTAAACATTGGATCTGTTGTTGTGTTTCACACATGACAACCAGAACCAACACAAACAACATGGAGCATAGCTCAGCGGAGACAAGGTTAAAAGGCAGAAAATGTCTATGTGTTCACTTTTCTTCATCATATTCATCACGTAACCTACTTAAATTTTCACACAAAAATTACAAATATTTGGCTTTATTTTTTTTAAAGTTGTACATTAGTTGCATCTTAAGTTCTTGGTAAGTTGGATACAAATGTGCTGAAGACCGCAGTGCACATATTGTTTGTACTTTTATATTGTTGCCATTTCTACATAGATCTATTATATATCTTTTTGTTGTTGTTATTTCAGCTGGTTTTGGAATGAAGGCCAAGTTGTTTGTCATTTTCAGACATGTCTGTTTTACATTTTTACTATTTTTTTCACCTATTCAAATAATCATTTAATTGAATCGAAGAAAATAACCGATAGCCGCAGCTCTACTTCAGATTCCTATTCTTTACACTGAATGTGGTACCTGCCGCAGGAGTGTCCAGCACACAATGGAGGCTGTGCGGTGACAGTTTGTTGTGTCCTTCCACGATACAGATGTGAAGGACAGGGTCAACAGGGTCATGTAGATGTTCTGGACAAATAGCAGAGACACAAAGTAAGACGAAGCCCATATACAAGTTATTAGAGAAGAAAGTCAGGGTCTGAATGCTGTGCTATTGTGGCCTGACCTCATGTTTCATTAGACACTTTCCCAGCTCCGTCAGCTCCTCTGTGGGCTGAGCAGGAGACACCGCCTGCACCGAATCCATCATCATATCGTCCTCTACAAAAATATCACACACTTAGAGACAATCGTACCCATTTACATCACAACTGTTTAATTCTGACTTTCTAATCTGACTTTTACCGTCAAGTTCTTCCTTATTTGCTGCTGGTTCAGGCACTTTTCTTGAAATACAGCTCACAGCTGAAAGAAGCAAAGACAGAATGATTATTATTGGCCACAGCCATTTACCAAGGAGACAAGTGGAGAATAAACCAGTGAATAACTGTGCCCACAGGTTCCTCTCCCAACTCTGAGTGTTATTGTTCAGTTTTCCTCATGACAGTTTTATCGCAGCACCGCAGGCATCAAGAAATAAATTCAACTGGTGAGACACAGTCCACTACTACGGTGGCCGAAACCCGCCATCGCTGCAAGTTAAAGAAATGATGCAAATTAAAACAAAAAACAAAAAAACGCTGCCAACAAAAAAAGAAAATGATGCCAATATAAAAACTGCTGCAAACAAAAAAGGAAACTATACAAATAAAAAGTCACAGTGGCAGTGAGTCACCGGGGACTGTTTTTGACGGTGCACCGGTGTCAACTCGTGAGAGAGAAGAAGAAGAGGAGACAGCAGAAGAATGAAGTAAGTGAAAGTTTTGGTGTTTAATGCATGGACGTATGGTATTATTATAGATCCATGTACTTTTCAGGTTGTTATTTGGTATGGCCATGTAGCCTCTGGTTTCACATGAAGTTGAACTGGAGGATGCCGGTGTGTTGTTAGCTTCGGATAACAGGGAAACCTGTGTCCAAAGTCGACTCACCAGAGGAGAATAGTTCGGTTCCTTTACTCATAGACCATATACGTCCATGCATTAAACACCAAAACTTTCACTTACTTCATTCTTCTGCTGTCTCCTCTCACATGAGTTAACGCCGGTGCAGCGTCAAAAACAGTCCCCAGTGACTCACTTACATTGTGACTTTTTATTTGCATTGTTTCCTTTTTTTTTTTTTTTTCTTCTCTCAATATTGGCATCATTTTCTTTTTATTTGCGTCATTTCTTTAATTCAGCGATGGCGGGTCTCGGCCACCGTACACTACAACTCTAACTACATTTTTATGACTTCTGTCAATTTACAATAAGCAGTTTTGACAGTTATTAGGCATATAATCAAACTGAAATTTTAAATTGAAGAAATGTTTATGGACATTTTTAGAACCTGAAATAATGATCCTTTTTACACAGTCTGGCCAAAAAAAAAAAAAGATTTAAAAAGCCTTTAGACTTTAGATCCTTCTGTCGGAAAATTACAACAGGGATTAATATGTTTCAGCTGCTACACTTTCTTTAATTCAAACTGATTCAGTGAGTAGCTTCTCATTTCTTAAACTATTTTCTCAATAACATAAAGACTGGACAATGTCAGGAATCATCGGGGTCATTTGGATCTTAAAGAGTGGTTCAGGGTCCAGACCTGAACCATATTGAGAATTTTAATGAAGGAGACTTTACATGGCGGTCAAACTCATCATCCAAGACCTTGTTGAAAAATGAATACAACTCTGAACAGAAATAAATGTTCTGACTTTTATTGTGAAATAAGAAATGATGCACATGGTGAATGTGTACTGTGATCAAAGCTTAACCCTTTCATGCATAGTGGTCACGACAGTGGACAGCTGTTCTACACCTGTTTTCTTATATATTCATGAATTTTGTTGTTTTAGTTTCATATCAACCAACACAGTGGACACTTATACATCGTCACAAACACTGGAATTGATTAAATTACTGTAACTTTGCTGTTCTTGATAAACCTAATTAACATGTTTGAGTGTAAATCAATTGCTTGTTATTGTTATTAGACTGTAATTAACAAAAATGTGTTTTCTGCATATTATGTCCATGAAGTGAGTAATGACTAGTATTAGAGTATGTTCAAATGTGAGAAATCAGATTAGCAGCATTAAAATGTTTTTGTTTCATAGATTTCACACAGTATATTAGAAAATTCATGTTTGCTTCAAAAATCAAAACATGGTGTCCAGTTCAGTTGAGATTTTTGCAATTCCATGAAACAGCTTCATTAAAAAAAAAAATTGCATTTTTTTATGCCTTGTAGCATCGTAGAATAAAATAATTTCCAGAATAAAATTTGCATGCAACTCAAAAAAAAATTCAATAAAACCCAATAATGTAATAACTTCACCAATAAAATATCCTGACTGATATTGTAGTAATATTTTTACCGAAAATTGTAATACCTCATTACATTATTGGGGATTTATTACATTTTCAGGTGGGTATTTTTTTTTTTGTTTTTTTTTTTTTCCAAAACTGATAATGTCAAACTTGACAGATAATGTACCCATCTGAAAATGTAATAAATTCCTAATAATATAACAAGGTATTACATTTTCGGTAATAATGTTATTATAATATCAGTCAGGATATTTTATTACATTATTGGTGAAGTTATTACATTATTGGATTTTATTGCATTTTTGATTGAGTTAAGTGCAAATTTTATTACATTTTCAGGAAATTATTACATTACAGGGTGCGACATGCCTAAAGAGGAATAAAATTGCTCAGGAAAAAAAAATCTTGATAAAGGTTCTCATAATTCAGGCACGAAAGGGTTAAGGTGGTGAAATATTGTGTGTGGGTCTTTTTTTGCAGCATATATCAAGAGAAGGAATAATCGTAGAGTAAATAATGTTTACTGAACAGCTTATAGATGTGAATGTGCATTTATCTGATGCTTTCCAGTCATCCACCTACAACACTAATCCATTATATGTATGATGATGTGATCCAAACCCAGACTCGTCAGTTGGGACCCTTCTGTAAAGGGATATTCCAGCCTCCTTCCACCGTCCAAACACATGGACCATGACAGATTAATTGGTCAGTCTAAATCACCCATAGATGTGAGTGTAAGAGTGGATGACAGATGTTCTCTGTATTGACCTGCCCACATCATACATTGCTTTTATTTGATGTTGGCTGGGATAAACCCTTCCCTCCTCCTAAAACAACGCATTACAAACTTACTGAGAAGATCCAGCACGTCCCTCGCAAGCAGACGCACCAGCTGCTCCTCCAACATCTCCTGTGTGACCTGGCTGTCCTGACATGCCTCCTCCTCCTCATCATCACTAAAAAACACAAACACATACACTTTGTAATATCAGCAATCAATAAACATAGGCCGATATCATCACGGGGTATTACAGTGAACTACATTAGAGCTCTACAGATGAGTTTTTCTTATATTATTTATTAAATGACTGATTAAATACAATGTGTAAAAGCAAAATAGAGCAGACTGTCTTTAGGGTTTAGTGGAACCTGCAATGAAAAGTAGTTTTACACTCAGTTTTACTTGTTTTACTACTGTGGACACGGATACCGTAAATGAAGATAATATATTGAATACACAACTGCACTCCCTTACATTTGAACTTTTTCTGACAACTGAAGCAGGAACAGGAAGTCAACATTACAATTTTCACAGTGGAAGATTTCTTACAGGACAGTTCTATTAGACTGCACTAGTTCTAGCTTTAACCAGTGTAAAAATCACACTAGATGCAGTGTGATTTGCATGATTTTTGGTTTTAGTTACAGTTCAGTAGGTTTGATAGTCTGTTTTTATTGTGTGAACATGGTTTAATTTATTTAACTCAGTATTAGTTTTAATCTTTTTTTTATTTTTTACAATTTTTTATTAGATACTTGTCAGGAATGATCTTGAAAACGGACATGCGGTATGCTGCCATCTGCTGGTGTAAAACTGGCACAGCTACAGAACTGGAAGATTTCATATCCGCTTAAATACATTTTTATTACAATTATTAAAATGAAAAGATCTAAACTATAGACAATTTCTCAGTTTCAGTTAATGTTTGCTTTTATATTTTTGTTTCAGTTAAGGGAAAAAAATCTTTACAATTAGTTTTTTTGTCATTTCATTAATAACCTTGACACAGAGATGCAATAAAAAAAATAAATAAAAAAAAAGAACAAACTTACTTTATAGAACTCCTCTGGTTGATGACCTGCCATTTGACGTTGAGCCTCTGCAATATCAAATGTAAGTATATAAATTATAACATTAACATAAGGTTCTAAGCTTTCTACCATGTAGACTTTGTAGATCCTGACCTGCATCATGTAGGTGAACAGTGGGCCCAGCAGAGGGCAGAGCAGACTGTCGTAGTACTCCTGAGGACATGACTGAACCAGCTGCTTCACAAACACCCGTGACCAGGTTAAAGAAAACATTTTTAAAAAGCAAAAGAAAACACTTCTCTCTTCTGATCTCAACATCCAAACCACAAATAAAAGGCACTGATAAACACTAACTGGTCATTTCAAGCTAAAGCAGCAAGTAAGGATATGAATCATAGGACGAAGTCTGTGGTCAGGCACGTGGTCCAGGGAGACGAAAGCAGAGCTGGTGATTTCTTCAGCCAACCCATCTATGGTGTAAAAGTCCTGCTGTAGACACACACCTGCATTTCCCAGGACGTGGAAGCTGTGGGTGAAGATTAGAGTAGCAATTAAATGGACTGAGGTTTAAATGAGACAAAATAGAGATCATCTCAAAACCTCTTGAAAATGTATCTTGCATTTGTCACATGCGTCTTGCAATTACATTTATCAACTAAAATCATTCTATATACGTTAGACTAATGACTATCAAGTGTAGAAAATGAACCGTAGTGTGAAAAGTCAAACAAAGGTTGACTTTTGCTTGCTTTCTGTCAACAATGTTGAGAAAATAAGTGAAAGAGAAACCAAAGTTTAATCTAAGTTTTTCCATTCATTCATTTTCCAAACTGATTATCCTCAAGAGGGTGGCACGGTGGGACCTCATCCCAGCTACCAACGAGTGAAGGCGGGGTTCACCCTGGATGCATCACCAGTTCATCACGTACAACTGGACAAGCATTCACCTTCACATTCACACTTAAGGACATTTGGATTAGATTGACCTTTTAACCCAGGGGTGGGCAATCCTGGTCCTCAAGGGCCGGTATCCTGCATATTTTAAATGTGTCCTTCTTCCAACACACCTGATTCAAATGATGAGCCTATCATCAAGCTCTGCAGAAGCCTGATAACGACTGTCAGGTGTGTTAGAAGAGGGAAACATCTAAAACATGCAGGATACTGGCCCTCAAGGACCAGTATTGGACACCCCGGTTTAACCTATTAAGGTACATGTCTCTTGAACAGTGGGTGGAAGCTGGAGCACCTGGAGAGAACCCACACAGACACAGGGAGAACAAGCAAACCCCACACAGGCCTCATAATCGCACCCAGGACCTTATTGTTATAAGGTGATATTGCTGCATAACAACTGCACTACTGTGCCGCCCTATGAAACAAAACAGTCGAGGACGCACCTGTAGCTAGTGCTGGTATGATTTTTTTTTTTTTTTATCCTCTGTCAACATTATCCTGATATTCTGAACAGGTATCTTCCTCCTCCACAATAAAAAAAAATCTGAACACAACAGACAAAAGGTTTAGTTTGTTGTGAAACTGAGCAGCTCAGTCAAGTTAACTTGACAGCGTTGCTTCTTTATATTAAATAGACTACCATGGCGATGCTAGCAGAGTCTGTGCTGACTGCAATCTACTACAGGTAATACACAGACTCATAAACCCATACGACTTATATTTAAGTTTCCAGGTGCGTGGTCATTTCACAAAACAACAGACATGTACGCACTGGGGTGAAACAGCATTATTTTCTAATCTTTGTTTTCTCTGTTTATGTGGGTGCACACAAACTAGAGTTTTTAAGTGACCTAAAACAACATTTACTGTACATGGACAAGCGCTCCAAACAAAGAAATATTGATTTTGGAAAATATTCGTTATCCACTGTTGACAGGGCATAAGGTGAAAAGTTGTAGTGTGAAACAAACCTCTACATGTGTCCAGGTTGAGTGTTTCTATTCCAAGTCACCGTTTTATAATTGTGGCCTAATTTCTAAACCACATTATCCCTGAGCATGCATAGTATGTGAAGCCTTGCTGATTACCTTGGCTTGTTTCCATGAATTGTTGTATATCGAGTCTGTGTGAGGCCTCAAGATAACACTAGAGCGTGAATTAGGGGAACAACCTGTCTGCTACATGGTATTTAATACAATGTGTGAGGAAAATGTGCAGCTGCAGCCTTCTTACCAGTTGTCATATAATGTGGTGAAGAATCCCTGCATGCGCTCCAGGTTGCTTTTATACACAGGAGTATCATGAACGTCCAAAAGAGGCTGGCAAAGACCTGAACAAATCATACTGTTAAGCATCATGGTAAAAAAACCAAAACAAAACAAAAACAGGAAGACCGCTTTTCTCACCAAGAACCATGTTTTTCTCCATATCCGTCATCTCGTGCGCACGGGAGAAGGTCTCGCTCAGACGTGACATGTTCTCTGGCATGAACAGACGGTTTTGAGTCCTGTGGTGATGAAACATTGATGACATGGCTCAGATACAGATCGGGGTTTATCAGGCTCTGTGAAACAGTCCTAACATTCACATACAAGAACACTCTGGTTTTGTACGGTTGTGAGATACGATCAAACTCTCATATCCTGGTAGAGGTAGTTTCATATCCCAACAATGATAAGCATCACAAGATACAGCACATTTTCTGTAAATAAGAGAGAATAAGAAAGAATCTACACAAAATGGCAGTGTGTAAAGGCCTATTTCTTAGATTTTACACTCAAACAGGTATTTGTCATATTTGACTATTTTTCCCTTTTATTGACATCCGAATTCTCAAGCAGGCAACAAAATATAAAATAAATATAGCTCAGGAGGTAAAGTAGGTTGTGCAATAAACAGAGGGTTGGCAATCCGAATCCTGCTCCATCCCAGTCATGTGTCCTCACAGTGTCACTCACACTGGTGTGTGAATGTGAATGAATGTTTGGGGATCGATAAAGAGGAAACATTATTTAAAAAGATAAAAATTTTACAATATTTAACTACGGTGGCAAATAAAGCAAGTGCAGACCTATGTTGTCAAAAGCAAACTTAACAGTCAAGCCTTTTCAAATATATATTGTTAAAGCAAGTTAATGTTCACAATATAAATATGAAAAGCATAAGCACATAAATTACCGATTGCATCATCGGTGTTGAATGGAATTCAATGTGTTGTCAAAATGATGCTAAAAGTACAATGTGTGTCTGTTTTTTTTGCAGACCTACCTGACCAGAGCCAGCAGGTTGGGCAGTGAGGCCAGGAACTGAGCTGTACAGGGGTTTCTGTAGATAGGAGCTCCTGCTGAGGTGTAGCCCACCACAAAGCCTCCAGCTTTAGCCTCCTCCAGGTCAGCAGGCCAACGTGCCCTCTTCACCACACCCAACATGGCATACAAATAGAAACTCAACTAGAAAACAAAAAAGTTGAGGGTTAAAATTACTTCTTTTTTTATATAAAAATAATAATTCAGATATTACAATTTAGAGCTGAATGGAATCTTCAACAATGATACAGTCTGATATAAAAATCAGTAATATCTCCTCTTGTACTGCAGACAGCCACAGTTGCATAATGAATGGAAATATTCTTGCATTTAAAAATTATAACATTGGTAAAGTATCTGTGCAAAACCAACCACTGCTTGGTCTAATGTTTGCACCAGCCAAGTTACTGTAGTGAGGTCATCTGGACATGTTTAATGACCGACTTTCTCTTCAGCAGAAAACAATGCTTCACAAACTCCTCCAGGTTAAAGTGGACCACTCACTGGCCACTTCATAAGGCACCCCTCTCCACTGCTTCTAATAGGCCAATCACATGTCAGAAGCTTGACGCAGGGATCCATATAATGATCAAAATGGTGTGTTGAAGTTCAAACCCAGCATCAGAATGGGGAAGAAAAGTGAGTTAAGTGACTTTGAACATAGCATGGTGGTTGGCACTATACGGACTGGTCTGAGTATTTGAGAAACTGTTGATCTACTGGAATTTTCACACACAAACATCTCTAGGGATTACAGAGAATATCCTGAAAAAAGAGAAAACATCCAGCGAGTGGTCGTTCTCTGGGCAAAAATGTTTCCAGCACCGGGGAAAATTAGGCTGGTTCTGAAGATGTATAATGAAGTGGCCAGTAACCATCTTTGCATATATATTTTTTAATTTATATATTTTGCAGGACTTTGATCATATGTGGCATTAACTAAGAAGTGAACAGTTAGGCCACTTTGTAGAAGAGAGTAAAATCAATACCCTGTATGCTCACCGAGCCAAAACCCAGCCAACCTAAACAACCAGCTCTTCTACAATTACTTTAAAAGATTAGAACAGGAGGCAGCTCACAGTTCTAAACCTACCCGTGCTCTGTTAAGGCCGGCAGCGTCTGTCTCTTTACTTTGCTCAGGAACAACTTGATCAGCCCCTACAAAGGACAGGAACACAACAGGATCCCACAGCACGCTGAAACACAGCAAGCAGGAGACAACAATCAGTTAATGATAATGACATCAGAGAGAGAGAGAAAACAAAAAAACAAAAAAACAAAACTGAAAATACAACGTACTTCTTCATCTCATCTGATGTCCATTCTGCGACCACTGAAGCCATGAGCTCATCTAGAAACGCCTTCTGCTTTGCAAAGTCTTTGAACTGGTTACTGATGAGCACGAGAGCCTCCATCAGCGAGCTCTTCTCCAGGTGGGTCAGCGTGGCGTTGGTTGAGAACAGCTTCTTCACGTGGTTGTAAAACATGTCGAAACATGGCTGCAGGGCAAATAATCCATTAGACAGGAAGGTAAATCATACTCCTTGTACTTTCTCCTCTTCAGCAGTGTTCATATAGGAGATCTTTTAAGCTTCTAATTACTTTAAAAAGGTCATTTACCAAAATGAATTCTGGGTAATCCCGACAAATCTTAATGATGGAAGAGCAGGCGTGTCTCCTCACGTTCTTTACTGCTCTGGTCCGAGGAGTCTGAAAAAGCCAGGTAGAAAAGCTATTTCTAGTTAAGGATGTGATTTTAGTACACGTGCATCTGTAATGCATTTAAAAAATAAATAAATAAATAAATAAATATTCACCTTAATGTCTTGGCCAGTCTCAGTCTCAAATGTTATTGCCTGAAACAGCTGAAGACCAAACAATTCACACATTAGTCCAAAAACCACTATCTTCATCAAAGGTATTGAATTGATATCGTCATATCATTATGGAAGAGAGCGTTCAGTCTGGAATCATGACTAAAATATATCTGATCAATGGCAGTGAATTAATTACCTCCGCCAAGGAGGTTATGTTTTACTGAGTGTTTGTTTTTTAGCAACATAACTCAAAAAGTTATGGACAGATTTTGATGAAATTTTCAGGAACTGTTGGAAATGGCAC
>JAQQZY010000008.1:28305481-28336003 GCA_030068375.1 Ostorhinchus rueppellii
ACAGAGACACACAGACAGACACACACACAGAGACACACAGACAGACACACACACAGAGACACACAGACAGACACACACACAGAGACACACAGACAGACACACAGACACACAGGCTGCTGCAGTGTCTTGAAAACTATTGGTAATCACATTCAGAGGTGACTCCCACAACAAGACCTAGTTAACTCATTCGCTTACTCCAGCAATATTTGTAATTGGAAGTGTCTGTGGACAGAGGGCCCTGTATCCTGAGGTGAGACCCCTCGGGTATTATCATGAAAATGGCCCCTGTTGGCTGCTGCTGTCCCACTACCTTACTCAGTCCACTAACTCAGTTCTCCCAAACCTTCTCTAGGCATTTAACCAGATTCTGTATAACTGTCGTCAGTTGCAGTGTATTATAATCAACATTATTTGTAAGTGTGTATTTTTTTTCTGTCAGATTGTAATCTATATTTTTCTTTACTGACCTTGTTTTGAGAGTCATACTCTAAGTTTGTAGATATTTATTCTCATACTCTGTGTCTTTGGTTTATGCACAGTATTAATGAACACAGTCTTAAAAACAGAGGTGTTTAATGTTTGACTGCAGGATACAAGCTTATTTAATTGCCCTTTTTAATCGAAACTGGATGAGCTTGTTAATTATTCACTTTTATATCAACAGGAGGTTGCAGTTATGTCTAACCTGGACCTTGAGGATCTGTGCACATTTACAAGTTAACTACTTTAGACTGAAGTGTATTTTACCATTCAGTGATAAGTAGTTACAACATAGCCACTGAGCCCATGCTGTGACAGGTTGACTTTTCTTCATTGAAACAAGTTTCTGGTGCTGCTAAAGGAACTGTTTAAATGTAGAGCAAGTATTTCCTGAGGAAAAACTGTTGACATTTGAACTTAATAGCCAAAAGAAAAGCACACCTTGTAACCTCCACCCTCATTTTCCCTGTATAAATGTAAATGACTCGATAAGATAAGGCTAAGCAGAAATGGAACACCATTGTTTCATGTGTTTCAGCATTGCCATCAATATATGAAACTCTTTTTAAAACTATAAATCTATGGTGGTACTCCTGGTAACTTTCCATGTCAGGTCACAGACTAATTGAATAGGTGATGAAAGTACTGTAAGCAATAGCTGTGTCGCCCACGAAGAAAATATAAAGCAAGCTCACTAGTGCTTTACAAACAGGTGACTGACTATAGTAATAAAATAATTTGTTACAAGGCACATCAATACACTGAAATCACATGATCATGAATTACTGGATCCATGATATTGCTATGGGCCTTCACTTGGATTGATGTGAATTCTTTGCGATGGGATGTCCTTTCATTCGCTACTTATCCAGATATTGCAGAGTAATTCCATTTGGGCACACTCCCCCATGATTTGTCTATTCCTGGAGATGGGAAACTGCTGTGGCAGACTGTTTTGATCACTCTTAACTCAATATCCAGCCCAATTGCATTTGGACAGTGATTGTGAGTAGATGAATTGTCCCTCCCAAGGAGACAGTGGAGTTTTGAGTCTGTGAGAAGCATGTGGATTTGTGTAATTATTAGTATTGCTCAAAAAGATGTCTTTCAGCTGCCGCCTGATTGCACATGCAGTTTATCTTAATGATCAGTAAGGGAGCCACAGCCCAAATCATTGCAGCATTCCTTCCTGCAACTGGCTAGGAGTAAAATGTTTATCTTTAAACTCAAGTCAGCTTGCTTAAGCAACTGACAAAGCTTGTAAAGCCTGTTCCCCGTAGGCTAGAATCAATGGCATCTACTGCAGAGGCATTCACTGGAGAAAAGATCCAGCGTGAGCACTTGAAGGCTGGTTCAGCATCTTACAAGCAGTCTTTATAGGTGGTATTACAAATTACATATGTATTTGACTATATTCCAAACAGGAACTTGATGTTGTGCAGTAATCAAAATCATATATTTTTCTTTTATGACTGCCTCAGCCTCTTGTCCTTTTTTGACGGTGCAGGTCAAGTGGTTGCTGCCACTTGCGGTCACTTGCTTCCTCTTAGATGTGTTCTTATTACATTGGCTTTTGTCTGGTGGTTTGATGTTACAGCCTTTCATCTCGCTGACACATGCAGCTCCCTGTCTGTGTTGTTGTGTCCAGATCACAGGATTTTTAATATGTTCCTTTAAGCCCAAAGGCTGCGAGGTTCCGTTTGTTGTGTTACTGCAGTACCTAATTTTATTACTTTAAATACAATAAGTGAATAGTAAAATGTGCTTGTACACTCTTGGAACTTAGTTACTGAGAAGCCTGATCTCCCTTTAACTTGATGCGCAGTGCTCGCAGGCTAGCTGCAGGCTATTGAATTTAAGCTTACTTTTGTAATTCCTCGCCACGAGTCTGTAAAAGGATATATTTTAAAATATCAGCTTAACTTAATCCCGGAGATGTAGCCTGCGTGACCTAGCCTTATAGCTGCTGTGAAAATGCGCACAGTGTAGGTCACAGCAGTAACTACCACTCTGTGCATTGACTTTGTCAGTTTGCAGTTCGGATCTGTCACACCAGTCCCAGAGGCTGGAATACATTTCCTCACAAGTTTTGACGTAGCTGATGCTGTGATGGAATTAAAAATCTATCACCGTAATAGTGAACCACAGCTGCAACAACAGCATGTCCGCTCCTCCTTCCCCCAGGCAATCACCTTGCCCTGTTGCAGGTAGGAAGGAAGTGCAATTCAGCAATTGCTTCTGTCACTTCAGTTTGAAAGACATGAGGCAAGTATAGCACAATTTGTCAAACATTGTCATGTGAAATCCAAATTGCTACTACTGTAAAGCCCATTGGTTGTGTGAAGCTGCCTAAGGCAATTTTTTTGGCACTTGTACGTCTTTTTTCATATTGGCCAGTGAAGTTGTTATTCAGCTGTTTAATTTCCATCTGTGTTTGATTTCCCTTGCTGTTGTATCTATGAATATTTAATGCACTCTTGAGTTGTTTGGCTGAGTTAAAATGGTGTCAGTGGCTGTGCACTCTGCTTACCTGTCTGGTAGGGTAGACCACTCTGTTCAGTTATTTTCTCTTTAATAAAGCCAGTAAGGTAGTAGCAGAGTGCAGGCCAACACAAATCATCATATTAAGGCCTTCTATAAATATAGTCTAAACTGGGCTTCAGCTAATGCATATTTACTGTATTGAACAACCTGTAGCTTTTCCCCCAAAAATAATTTAATGTTTTTCTTAGAAAATGCCAGAAGATTTTGACATGAGCCCATTCTTATTCCTCAGTACTTGAAGCTTACTTTGTCTGTACAATATAGCAAAACTCAAAGATTGTTTTAGTTATTGGAGCTGGAGTGAGGATTTTTTTTTTTTTTTTTTTGGTTAATGCGTACCAAGACTAATAGCTTACATCACAAAATGTCTTGATTTTCTGGCTGTCTATATGACTAATTGTTTCACTTGAAGGGTCATGAATAACTTTGTCCTTTCGTGTCATGTAATATATTTATATAGCTTATTTTCACACCTCTACACCTCTGGCTTTGTTTTATTTGCTTAATCACAAAGGGTAAAGAAAGTTAGGAGCTTAATATATACAGCAGTTTGCTGTCATTTAAAAAATGCTGATAAATGCTAGAAATTACATTGTATAGTGACAACATTGATATCTTGTCCCGTTCTGGTTTGCATCTAAACTATCCCCTAGATTCATGAATATTCAAATATGTATGCGATGGAAATGATTTAATTTAACTGGCTCTGTCCATATGCATGTGAGTCATATCCAAGTCTGGAAGCTTTAACCGCATACAGTAGGTGGATGAAGGTCAGCAGTAAAGTGCGAACTCATCTAGAAAGAGGCCAGGACTGGTGAGTTGTGACCGTGCATCATTAACTTTAGTGCTGAGGAAAATTGGCTTTCAGTGGAGGAAGTGCCACCCCCAAGACTACACTACACTGCCCTGCCATCACTGCTCCTGTCGTCTCACTCTTCTCTCACTGCTCCCCACCTCCCACCCTTCTCTGTTGTCTCCTTGTCACTCTCCAAATATTAACAGGGTCATTTGAATGCCTAGCATTTCTTGGATGTTGAGATGATGTCAGCTGTTCTGCACAGGTTTTTGAATGACAGCTGAAGTTACATTGCATGATAAATTGATCTTTGAGTTATTTATTTATTTATTTATTTATTTATTTATTTATTTGTTACTCAGTTTCAATTATTGTCTTGTTTGTTTGACTTTACTTCTCAACTACACACCAGTTACGGTTAACTTGAAAGTAACTTGCACATAAAATGTCTTTTAAATTGATTAAAGACCATGGCACATTTCATTTTCAGGTAATCGTTTAAAAAAAAAAAAAAATAGGAGAATTGGATCCAATACAGTCCATCCCAAAATTTTTGGAACTGTTCTGACTCATTGGGAGAGGGGAAGCACTTAAAGTTTTTAAATTCGTCCTTATTCTCTGGGGTGGTCTTCCACCACAGACCTTTCAGGTCTTCTATTGAGGAAAGCAGCGGTAGTGTGTGTTTACAGCTTCTACTGTAGATTACTGACAAGTATGACTCACTGCTTGTTTTCTTCAGATGGGATCTTTGGTTTGCATCCCAAAGGAACAAAGCAATTGAATCAGACCCTCTGAGTCAGACCTCCATCTCCTGCTTCTACCTTGCCCTCATCACTGTGGAAAAACCAACCTTTGGTTGCTCTGTGTATGTGTGCTGTGAAGGAGATTTTAGAGAGAGGTCACCTGCCCACTCTCTTTGTAAGCTTAATTCGAAGAAGAAAGAAAGGGATAAAGGCTCTTATCCTAAGGCTATTACACTTTTGCTTCATGCACCCCACAGTTCAAAAGCAACCTAAATACGTTGTGCACCATGGATGCAGCTGCTTGGCATGCATACCCCCGGAGCTCTTTGTGCCTCTGACCCCATTGACCTGTTGTTCCCAGCATGGCTCCCTTTAGGCACAGCACTTCATGGCACCCTACTGAGAATAGGAGACCAGACTGTCTAACCTGGAGGTTTAGGACACTGTCTAATAGAGGGCAAGAGTACTGTTTTTACAACATCTTGTGTTACTTTTATACTAGTTACTTGTCTGTTGCGGCACTATTGAGGTCTGTGAATTATACTGTGCTAAAACCTATCAGACAAAAAAGGTTTGAGATGCGTCCAAGTCATGCCATGTCCTAAGGCACTTATGATACAATACAGTTTTTACTACAGCCTCATCAAAACCTTCATTTTTGTGTGATCAGATTAACTGTTAAGGACTTATTCCATCAGTGCCCTAAAAGCCTCTTAAGTATATATCTCTCCATGACCACATGCTGATACGGATTTCTACTTTTGCTGTTTTAGACTGTGTTTTTACTGGCTTTTGAAAGGCTCAAAGGACAGTAGGAATATGTATTCCAGGATATGCATTTTTGATTTGCTGACTGAGCTTTTAGGATATGAATCTTGAATTTAAGTTTAATTTCAATGTTGATGAGCTGTTTAAATTGTAAAAAGGTAAAACATTTTTTTTTAAATCTACCATTAACACTTCAGTAATAGGATTTCTGTCAGTTCTTTGTCTTCCAATTGAGGCTGAACGTTTGGCCTAAAAGTATATTTTTCTCTCTTGTAGGAAAAAAAATGTGCTCAGAGGTTGGCAGTTCAGTCAAAAAGTTACTTCTATGATTTATTGTTTTTATTAAGGTTACTTTAACTTCACACATACCAACATTGATGCAATAACCACCTGTGTAATCCGTACATCCTGAACATAATTTATCAAAGTACATACTGCTACTTTTCTGTATCAGCAATGCATCAAATAAATATATTTGTTACTTTCATTTGATATGGATGAGTGCATGTTCAATGAGCTCTTGCTCTGAGAAAAGAACATTTAGTACTTGCTTGAAGTCTGTTGAAATTGGCCTTCATCACCCAAATTAGGAAACCTTGGTAAAAAGGCATTAGTGAAAGGAACTTGGAGTGACATTAATTAAACTACCATTTAAAACCATCATAAAATGCTTTACTACATCACAGAAATAGAAATGGATCTCAATTTGTGTTCATAATAGTCTTAAAAGTCCTGAATTTAATTGTTTGAAATCTGTCTAAATCCAGGAAAAGGATTAACCATGACTATTATGAAAACAGTAATGCTTATTTTTTCTAACAGACCAGTCAGTTAAACAGTGAAGTGTTGGGTAACTAATCACATGACCACTGAGTGCAGAATTGGGAGTATAGTTGCTTTCATACATTTAATTGGAATGAGGTTGGTGAGGATCATCAGACAGCTCTTGATGCCTCAGCTCCGTTTTAGTGATTTTACTGCAGTAGCTGAAGTCTTTCCCATTCCAACTGTATCAGTGACAGCACCGCTGAGATAGTCCAGTTCATTTCAGCCTGTTGTAATACTAGTTTCAACCATCTGTCACTCTCACATAAACTAATAGAGCTTCTCAAGACTCCTCAGTGATCTGTTCATTTACGGTGCTTTGCAGGGCTTTTCTCAGTGTGTCAGGAGAGTGGGCTCTCTCACAGTGGTGACAGCACTAGTTAGCAGTTAGATGGTGTTGGGTGAAATGGAATTCTGGGAGCTGGCCTCTGATTACGCTGTTGACACAGAGGAATGAGGACAGGGACATGGATACTGTTATCAGTGAAGCACATACACAAATAGACAGAACCACCGGGAAATAAGACACCAATTACAGAGAATTATGGTGTTCATTCCACTTCCTAACATGCCTCCCTTTGCATCTTTGTCCTGCTGTCCACAGATGTTCCTGACAGTGTACCTCAGTAACAATGACCAGCATTTTACTGAGGTCCCCGTTACCCCAGAGACACTTTGCCGGGATGTGGTCGAGTTGTGCAAGGAGCCGGGAGAGATGGACTGCCACCTGGCTGAGATGTGGCGAGGATCTGGTGAGTGGTATTTACAGTTGACCCAGTGTTATCTTTATCCATCGTCTCTTGGGAACACCAAGTCACATGCGGTTTTGTTTGTGAAATGTTGATGTATCACAAGGGATAAGAATCAGAGTGCTGACACTTGTTTTTCTTCTTCCTTTAACTACAAGGCTGTTTTCAGTTTTTAAACTTTACTGTTAGGGGCTGAACATACAAAAGCTCAGTAAGGGTTATTTTTCACTAATGAAATTTAATTTTGCATTGTTGAAAATTACCAAAATGTCAGAACTTTTGAAACTCCTCCTATGGAATTCACGCGAGCACCCCTAGATTTAGTCAGTGTTATTTAAAGACCTTTTGAAAGTTGTTATAACTTCTACTGATGTACTTTATGTAACTTACATCAACTTTCTCTTACTTCATGAAACCCCTCAACTATGTCCCATCCTAACATGCATTAAGCTGCAACAACCTGATTATTACTGCTTACAGCTTTAGTTTTAGTTTGTTTATATGAACAAAGCAGACAGGGTCATCATGTGAAAAATAGCCTTGTTACTACTGCATTTCAAAGGCTCTGGTTCTTACATGTGTAGAATTACAATTTAACAAAATTAAGGTTCTGACCCATGATTATGACTCATGTAAAGCCAAGGTATTAGAGGTGGACCGATTAATTGGCCGGCTGATTCAATCGGCCGATTTTGCCATTTTTTAATCAATTGGCATCGGCCGATTTTCTTATTTGGTCGCGCTGATTTAAAGTCAGGCACATCTTCGGACAGCTATTTAGAACGTGGCGCGATGTTTCAGGAGTCAGCAGAGATAGCCTACAGGTAAGGCTTCAATTCTTACATTTCAGTGTCCTAAAGTTGTATATTTGCTCTCATGATAAGTTGTAATCTGTGATGTGTTGCTTCATTTAGCGAAAGGAAAAACAAATAGCATTTCAATTGCATCGGAGATGTAGAATTCCTCTCAAAACAAAACGTTGCTATGCGTAGCCTTGTGGCCATGAGTGCGTTGGGAATGCGTCGACTATGCAAGCCCCCTCAACGCTGGTGACCGTTGTATGTTCCGATCTAAACTATAGTAACGGACAATCTAAGTGAAAAGTGAACAAAAAGAGGACACAAAACTAACCTGTGAATGTTTTATAACACTGCCATCCCATGTCCATTCGTTTTCGCGATGTATACATGTTTGGTTTGATTGTGAACCAGAGACAGATCACACAGATGCTCTATAGTTCCTGTTTCCGGTTTCCTAAACAGCATGCTGGGAGACGAGTTTTATATTGTTGAAATGGAAACGTGAAAGTTCAAGGCAGGGAAGTTCCACTGTGAGACTGTATAACCTGAACATGGATGCCGTTTTGAAGTAACTATCTGAAGTTGTCACATCATCTTCTTGCACTCTGTTAGTCTATTAATTATTCATTTTAATATGTTTAAGTCATTAATTTGTTAATTCTTATTGTTATGATGAGTAGGCCCCTACAGTAATTTTTATATAATACATAATATTTATACTATATATTATGTTATTTATAATGAATAAAATAAATATTAGGTATAAATATGTTATGAAATCTAAATTAAATTTTATTATTTCATATTTATTTTTATATTGATTATATATTGAATATTTCAGAGTTGGTATTTATATTTATTTCATATGGTTTTTTTGGGGTTTTTTTTCTTTCAATGTTCAATTTTCAATAAATCATGTTAAGTTTGTAAGTGTTGTGCATCCTCTTACTAGTATGATATTTTAGCATGCCAATTAAGGACAATACGATAGCATATCAGCCCTAAAAATCGGCAGCTCATATCTGCCATCGGCTGACTCTGACCTCTAAATATCAGCATCGGCTTTAGAAAAACCCATATCGGTCGACCTCTACAAGGTATTTGAAAAGAGATCAGCCTTCCATGAATTTATGATCTAATGTTCATTCTGTTAAGCTTCCTACAGAAGAAATTGAAGTCTGTATCTAATAAAGAGTTAACTTTACGTTCAAATAAGCTTGACAGTTTTTTGGGGTTTTTTATTTGTTTTTTCACATTTATTTACTGGCAAACCTCAGAGTAGCTTTCCAAATTCATATTTCCCATGTGCTAAATGTTAGAGCCTGTTTGGAATGCTGTATGTCTGAGGTACACCATATATGGATCTTAGTTGTATGGTCAACATGTTTGAAGTCTCTTTTTAAGGGATAATCTGAATTTCTGCAATGCAAATGAGCCCATAATCCCTGTAATAAACACAGTCACAGACATCTCTGAGGCGGGGGGGGGGTTGAGCCTTCCCTATTTTCCCCATGTCTGAGAGTTGGGAAGTAATCAGAATCAGAACTCAAGGAGCCAGGCTTCGCAGCTGTTTCCATGGTGATGCTACCATAAGAGCAGAGAAAGTGCCAATTATTGTGTTTGAGTACTTCCTCAAGTAGCCTGAAAAGAGACTGCTAACTCCTGAAAAGATTGTCTCACTGAATGTCACATGTGCTAGACTGTCCTTGAGAAAACACAGCAGTGACATTTCACATCAAAGTTGGATTTAAAGCTATTACTAATCTATGTTTTACAATGCTTAATGATTTGTTTTCCAATCCTGTCATAAGTGATTGTTTTCACCGACCTCTGCTTGACTGTAATCTGTCAGTCCATTTAGATAATGAAACAGTCCTAAGCGGAGTGAAGAAAATGTCTGAGGAATGGATGATGAGCTCTTTGGCTTAGTACCAGTCAGAATAATTGACAACACATCACTGTAGTTTCCCCAGAGGTCGTTGCTCACAAAGAGTGACCAGATGCCGATGAAGTGAATCTCCTTTGAGTGTCAGCCAGGCTAATGGTCAGTCAGAATTCACAAAGCAAACCAAACGTTTGACCTACACTGTCTACATACTAAAGTTGTAATCGGAGTGTTTTTAATATTGGGTTTATGAGTGTGTTTTTACCTCAGCACTAACCACTTCCATTTCATCATCCACAGAGCGGGCTGTAGGTGAGGGAGAGCGGATGCTGGATGTGCTCCAGCGATGGGGACAACACAGGTCAGAAGTGCGCTTCTTTCTCCGCCACAACCGAGCACCCAGCAGGGAATCGGGTAAGTGTTGGTCTGTAAACATTCTCACCCCAGCCACACATGCAACAGACAATTAACAGAAGCAAGGATTTCTGTCATTGCAACTCTTTTAAAGGAGGTTTGAGTGAGAGCTGTCCTCAGAGAAAAGACATTTGACACCAACTTGGTAAAGTCCAGAGATGCCTGGAGCCTCCGAACATACACACAAGCTCTTTGGAGTTAATCTTTCAACAAAAGCAGTTTATATTAACAGCCTGTTGCAAGTTAAGAATGACCCAGATCACATCTTTTTCTCTCAACACCACAGAGGCTTCAAAATGTACTCAAAGACAGCTTTTATCCTGGAAAGGGTTTTTATATTAGCACATCATAAATCCCCGGACAAGCCTTATTTAGCTCAATGGTCAGAGCCTTTGCTGAATACTGGGTGTCCCAGTCACGTCGTCATAAGCCTGTTACTTCTCAGTTTTCTTAAGAACACAGAAAACTGTAGTATTTTGGTCATGAGCTATCCTCTCAGCCCCTAGTTGCATAACTAAGTCCTGTTACCCCTCACAGCTTGAGTCTGGCTCAGGGATTAGATGGCTGTTTTCCCTTCCTGTTATCTTAGCCTGCTCTTCTTTTCTCATACTGTTAGTGTAGCTCTGCTCAGTTTTACATTTTACTCTTCTTCATGGCTAGTTCAATTTCTCTCATGTTATATATTATACATGCTATACATATTTTTTCAAAGTATTAAATATTCTCACTTAAAGATGTTTAAAGGTGGGATTTTGTTTCATTTTAGAGGGATTAATTGATTTCTTATAGTTAAAAGTCTGGTAATGAATATGACCTTCTCTCCTTTTAACACAGCCACTTGATGCATTTAACATATAGCATATACTTGGTGTCAAAGGGCGCCTAAGGCCATGATATAAGCTTGTGCTTTGGTCATGGGGCCGAGGCTTTAAAGATGAATATGGATTGTCAGGGCCCCTCAGCTGTCAAATGCCAGTAGTGTGTTCAAATGTGTATTCATGAACACAGACAAGCACATGTACTCTTTCTGTGACCCAGCCATACAATGTTATGTAGTAGGTTAAATCCTGAGATTACTGCAAGCCTCAAAGTACTCTGATCCCTGTTGTTTCCCAGGGGAGCTAAGATCATTCACCAGTGGCCTTTTTTTCCCTGAATTCACTGTTAATCTGCTCCCTCCACTGTCGTCGGCACAGTAAAAGCTACGTGCCCGAGTGTGTTTGGTCATTTGTGACCGGCAAAAAGCAAGAGGAAGTTCCAGTCATTTTTCACAGCTGTCTGTTAAAGGCCAGGAGTTGGCTGAGTTTGCTTTGTCTTGGTTTGGGCTGAATTATAGCACTTGCCTTTTGATGTTTGATGGAGTTTTCTATTGTGTTCATCACTCAGGAGGGTCAAGAGGCTCAGAGCCAAAGAGAAATGGAGTGAAGGGCCCTCCAGACAGAAGGATGGAGAATGGGGTGAGTGTCTGTGTCTATTTTGAGACATTTGAATCATATTTAGTAGGATGGAACATCACAGTAAAGGTATTTTATATTTTGGTCAACACAAAATACTTTTGCTTTGAAAAATCTGTCATTAATAACACAGAAGGCGCCTGCATATAGCATATTTAATTTTTAATTTGTGCATTTCATATTAATCAAAATGCCATAAAAACTCTCATTTAGACTTTAAAGTTGTGATTAAAATTTTATGAAATAACTAAAGTGCAATCCAAAGAGCAAAGCTCCACAGAGATTGCACAAGCCTCTTAGTGTATTATTTTGATCATAATAGAGGTTGTGTAAACATTGTTTTGTACCATAACCCAACATCTTTTTCCTTTTAAGATGCCTTTTTCACTGAACCTCTTCAGAACAATGCTGTGTATAATGTGTATCCTCTGTAGCTCATCACAGGCAGAAGATGAAATCTTTAACTTGGTATGTTGTTACTCTATATTTAACAGCAAGCAAGCCTGATGATTGCCAAGGAGTCCTAATTAATTAAATTCAGAAACACCCCGCAGTGCACAAATGCAAATTAGAATTTAATGAGTGTACCATAACATGAACATGGCTGTATTAACAATTGTAAAAATTAACACAACACCCAGTTAAAAAACAACAATTATTATTTGTGTTTTTTCTTTTGTGTATATGTCTTGAAATGTCTTCTCTGGTCCTTTTAATAGTCAAAATGTACATCCTTTGTGTATAGGCTTTATTTGCTCATATACTGTAATAAAAATGCAGGAGAGGTTAAAAGTCAAATATGGCTTATAAAGATATCTTACCAAAGTAAATAACAATAAGAATAAGCTTCAGTGCAAAACACTTAGCAGCTGAGAGGTATTACAGTAAAATCCACATGGTGCTTTCAGCCTTAGACATTTTTAACTGCTTGGATTACTGCAAGGATAATGCATATACAGGTAGTAATGATGAAGGTGGATGGTCTTCTATGTTCGAAGATTCTTTATCTAACATGGATGTGTCTGTGTGCTTATGTGAAGTTTGCATTGTGCTGGGAGGGTTGTGATAGCTGACTGCATTTCTGAGTTAACAGTAGCTCCTATTGTACACTGTCACTGTAGAGAAATGAGTGGCATTGAGGAACTTCAGATTTCAAGACATTCTCATTGTAAGCTTGGTTAATGGAGTTGGCTTATGGCAACAAACAATTGGCTCTTAGAAAAAAAAAAATGGAGCCCAACCTGCACTTGACGTAAGCATTCAGCATGCACAAATCTCCCATACCCTGAAGTGAATATTGTTCAAATCCAGCAATATGAGAGATGAAGCCCATTGAACAGAGATGTCAGACTCTTTTCTTTCAGGTTCCACATTCAACCCAATTTGATCTCAACTGGGCCGGACCAGTGAAATAATAGTATAATGCCCTGTTAATAATGACAACTCCAAGAATTTCCTCTTTGTTTTAGTGTAATAAAAACATCAAGTTTTGGAAATATTTGCCTTCACAAACTATCCTTTAGCACAAGAGATGTGAATAAGCTGAAAAAAATAAGTAACCTGAAATGTCTGAAGAATATTAATTGGAATTTTGACAATATTATGCCTCAGAATATCATTTATACATGTGCATTATTCACAATGTTACACAAACGTTTGCTAACAGGCAGAATATTGTTAAAAACTTTTAGTTTGAAACTAAAATAAGAACAATTTCTACAATAAAAACAAATACAAAATACAAATCTCAGTTTATTAATAAGACAACTTGAAGATCACAGCGGATCTATTTATACAAAAAACACTTAGTATCGGGTAGAATATTGTTAAAATTGCACTTAATTTTCTTTAGACATTTCAGGTTCATATTTGTGCAGGAAATTCACATTTTATTGTTAATGGATAGTTTATAAATGCAAACATTTTCATAGTGTAATGTTATTTTTTTCACATTAAGCCAATAAGGAAATTTGTAGTCATTATTCATAGGTTATTATGCTGTTATTTTACTTGAGATCGTATTGGTCTGTATGTGGCTCCTGAACTAATAATAATGATGGATTAGATTTTTGTAGCTCTTTTCAAGTCACCCAAAGCGCTTTACATTATTGATCCATCACTCATTCGCTCTTACACTACATTAGTAAACTACATTTGTAGCGACAGAGGCGTGGCTGCCATTTCACGCCTACGGCCCCTCTGACCACCACCAAACATCCATTCGTATTCATACACCAGTGTGAGTGGCACTGGAGGCAAGGAGGGTGAAGTGTCTTGCCCAAGGACACAAGAGCTGACTTGGAGAGCGGGATTCGAACTGCCAACCCTCCAGTTATTGGACAACCCGCTCTATCACCTGAGCCAAAGCCGCCCCCAAACTACATGGAGTTGGACACCCTTGACTGTTAATATCTTCAGTGTAATTTGTGTAAATTTGCAAATTCATCCCGCAGGCCAGATTTGAACCTTTGGTGGGCTGGTTCTGGCCAGCGGGCCATGTGTTTGACACCCCTGCCTTGGAGTATCTTGATGAAATGAGTGATATCTGAAGAAAAGTACACAAAAGTACAAGGCAGCGAGTTATTAGCCTTTTTAAAGTTTTTTTTTTTTTTTTTTTTTCCCTTTCATAACTGTGGTGCTGCGCTCATTTGCTCAATGCCAAAAGAAAAGTTTGATTCTGGTGTTCCATCTACTAACTCTGATCTCTGCTCCTCTGCCATTGCTCAGGTAGCGATGCCCCGAATGGACATGACACTGTCTGAGCTTCAAGAGATGGCAGCCCGGCAACAGCAGCAGATAGAGGCTCAACAACAACTCCTGGCTTCCAAGGTGCAGTGAGAGTCGGAGAGAGATGAAAGCAAACGCAGGATCTAACTACACAAATAGGCAGATAGATGGAGGGGATGAAGAGGTTAAGAAGCAAAGATGAAAGTGAAAGGCAGGACAGCAGAGAGAAAATAATGGAATGAGATTAAAGACGGTGTGAAAGGCAGAAAGTGGCAGGATGGTACACAAAACATGCCCTAAAGCCAATCTAGTCCACTTTGTGAACAGAATTGAAAACAGAATGCTTGCAGAGGGGTTGGGTTAGCTTAAGAACAGGTGAGATGAGCTATGGAAAGCTGCAGGTGTTCAGTTTTATTATTTGAGAAGCCTGAGACGACAGCTTGCTTTAGGTTCTCACTGCGCACAGCTCGTCTGGTGTTACAACTTCTCTGTTAAATTGCTAAAACTCAGAACTTGCTTTGCTCATGATTTACTGCTGAAAACAAGAAGGAGACATGACAAGAAACAGGTCAGAGATAATGAAATGCATAGCTTGAACATTCATTCTGCTGATCCAGACATACATTATTCTTAGATATTTTAAAAACACAACTTGTGACTATTAACACAAGATATTTTTACGCTTGAGCTATTACTTTTGTCTTGGTTTCTCTTTTTGTTTAAATAAGTTGTGCAGGTGCATCCACACTGCTTTAGATGCTCAAATGGTGTTGAAGCAGTGTGAATGCCTGTGGACAATGTGGCCAGTCAGGAAGTGTAACTACAAGCAGCCATGTACACTTGCACTTGTCATGTAAACACGAGCACACATGATCTGGAACAGATCTTAATAGAGGATGTATTGTACTCATGTTAGAAAACCTGTTCATGAGGGCACTGGTAGGATTACATGCTATGCTGGTCCAGTTCATGAGATAATATTTTTACGACAGCGCGTATGCTGCTATTGTACTACTTGCCTCTAAACAGTCAGCAGTATATTAATAGCACAAGCACCCACTAAAGATTGCTGTTAAAGGAAAAGAAGTTAAAAGTTATAAATATTTCTCACTGGACAGTGACTCTACAATTATTTGATTTCATAAATATTAAAACTACCCATCAGTGTTAATGGTTTGCCTAAGCTGAACTTTATAAAATGTTCATCAGTAAAATGCAACTTGTAGATGAATGCAAATGGGACAATTTTACTACATAGTAGATGCTATACACTTCAGATACATGAATACACACATTCACAACAGGGTCCAGCCAAGCAGTGACATGTTTACACATTTCGTGTCCAGCAGTCTGTCATGTAAGTAGAGTAACTTGTATGCATATATTATCCATATTTGATTAGGTATTTATAAGCACTTGAACATTATGTATAACAAAATTTGGGGAGATGAAATTTTTTAGGTGGAAAATGTCAAATTATTGCTCAGTAACATGTGGACTTGAAACAAACATCAATTTTTTTTTAGTTTTATGCAAAAATTCAAAACATGCGGTTCTCGACCGAAATTGATATCAAGTAGGACAAAAGCTTTGAGAATTATGTTCAACGATGCTAAAGATAAATAGTGTTGGAGTAAAATATTGAAGTCTCTGTTTTATTGACATGAGAATGTGGTAACACATGGACAGGCTGCCATAGTAGCATATGGACGACTCTTTACCATACAATGGTACAAATACCCAAAAGCCAGATATAAACACAATGCTTTATTACCTCCGCCAAGGAGGTTATGTTTTCATCGGTATTGGTCTGTTTTATCTGTTAGTAACATAACTCAAAAAGTTATTGATGGATTTTCATGAAATTTTTGGTTGTCAGAAATGGGTTATCCTACAGATGATTAGATTTTGGTGGTGATCTGTACATTCAGCGCCATCTAGTGGATGAAACTACAAATACTGCCTTGACGGAGGTCTGCACTCTCTGAGTGCTTTTCTAGTTTACTGTATTTATTACCAACACAATGTTATTTGCAACTTTTGATTTTCAAACTCATAAATATCAATAATATAGAGATTGAATGCATTTTCAAATGGTTTAGATAGTATTTGTAGCATCAAATTCAAGCTCTAGTTTTATGTCTGAGGCATGGCTGTGGTGTAAAAGTACAGTTGATAAAATCAGTTGTAACTTATTTTCTACAAGTGGTATTTTAAAAATGATAACAGTTCCATAAAATAAAGATCTCTGGCTAAAAAATTAGCACACTTGATAAATGATGTGTGCACATTTGATTTTTCAAGTTGATGTTCACTTTCGCTTGATCAGAACCAATAATGAAATTTAGGCTACTTGGCCCACAAATTGCAATTAATAATTGTCTGTCCATTTTATCCCACTAGTATAGTATAAGCAGATCAATGCTGTATTTGTAAGCAAAAATTGTACTCTTTGGCAAAAAAAAAGTTTGATGGTGGGAGAGTTGGACCGCTATGCGAAGTCTGAAAATGTTGTCTCATGCTCCTTGAGCCACTTTTTCACCAGTCTGATGAGCCTGATTATTTTTGGCATTGTCTTATCTTTATGCTCTTTAGCAAATTGATGGTGGCTAAGAAAACAGGAAGCTACTCAATGCATCATTTAGGGTTAAATAAATTGATGTAGCTGAAAGGCATTAATCACCACTGTAATTATCCAATGGAAGGATCTGAACTGTTTGCTTGGATAAATCCAGATGCAGACTTGTTTTTGGCAGTCTGTGTGTAAACAGATTACTGTTGATGCTGGGTACCAATAGAAGGTAAGATTCATCCTGGTGGTTTATACTGCTTACATGACATTGACTAAGCAACTTCTGTTTAGTCAAAAAAACAACAACATGGTAATGTGATGAGACTTGGACCCTTCCATGTGGATGAACCTAAATGTTTGATATGGTTAAGTAAGCATGTTTTGACCATTGTCCCATGCTTCCTGTTTCTCCTCTTTTGTGTCTCCAGGAGCAGCGGTTGCGCTACTTGAAGCAACAGGAGCAGCGTCAGCAGCAGCAGGCCTCTGAGCAGGAGAAGCTGCAGCGACTCCGAGAGAACATTGAAAACCAGGAGAGTCGGCTGAAGAAGGTTCGGGCCCTCAAGGGGCAGGTGGAGCAGAAACGTCTCAGCAATGGAAAGCTGGGTGAGCCCTTTGGATTCTAGAAATAATGAAGTGTGAAACTATGACTAGTTTTTATACATATGTCATGCGGTATCTTCATAATGAGATTTTTTTTTTTTTTACTTGATCATTTTAGTTTAAGACCAAAGTTTACTTTTTAAAATTGTCTTTGTTTCTGACTTTGCTTATTTTCCCTTTCACACTCCCTTATGCTTCATTCCTCTCTTTTCCCAGTGGAGGAAATTGAGCAAATGAACAACCTGTTCCAGCAGAAGCAAAGAGAGTTAGTGATGGCTGCATCCAAGGTGGAGGAGCTCAGCCGACAGCTGGAGTTGCTCAAAAATGGCAAGATGGAAAACTTCCATGACAACCAGTGCTCTGTCACTGAATTAGACCGCCTTTACAAGGAGCTACAGGTAACAAGTGCATGATTTAAAATGAACATTGAGTAAAGGATTAAATGGAAGACTTCAAAAAGGATGGTGACTCCCTCTCCTCTTGTATGTTTGTGTCTTGCCCTTCTTGTTGACCAGCTGAGAAACAAGCTCAATCAGGAGCAAAACTCTAAGTTGCAGCAGCAAAGAGAGAGTCTGAACAAGCGGAACTTGGAGGTAGCTGCTATGGACAAACGGATCAACGAGCTCCGAGACCGGCTGTGGAAGAAGAAGGCAGCGCTGCAGCAGAAGGAGAACTTACCAGTGAGTATTACTGTGAAGGCAACATAAACATGATCTAATACAGGAAACTTATTTTTAATGCATTATTTTATGCTATGCATTTATGTGGCATTTATTGTAATTGTATATGTGATGCTCATGCCTATTTAGAACTAATAGAAATAGTTTTGATAAGAGCTCCCCCCAGTGGCCATAGATTAAAGTCTGTGTGTGTATGTTTTTACCCCTAAAAGCCACAGAAGCCAGGGCATTCAGATCTCACCAATGCCGACGTAAGGCTCCTTAACACTGCTACCCTCTGTGGCCCCTTCAGCTTGAAGGAGTCAAGTCCTTTCTTCTTCTTTTTTGTTTCTCATTCTTTGACGTCTTTCTGTTAAACATATCTGAGGGGGTTGATCATTGATTGGATTGTTACAAAAGTTCCATCTGAGTTTACACTCCCACTTCACACGGCTGTGTTTTTAGTCCCATTTGGTAAAAAAGAAACTCCTGAAGAGGAGTGGGGAGTAATGAGCACAAGCTGACATTGCAGAATGGCAGGAATGTCAGGGGAGATGCTATCTATTTCGGCTGACAGAAATGGGAAAAGGCAAACATCCAACTCTCTTAAAGGAAACTAACCAATTTACTAAAGCAGAGCTGGACAGATGCAATTTTACGACTGATAAAAAACAAAAAAAACCCAATTAACCCTAATGGGTGTCCAGCCTGCTTCTGTGTCTTCTTTCCATGTATTGTTTTTAACTCCAATTCTCATATATATATATATATAATCAAAATGTGAGCGAAAACTTGGCATGTTCACTCAGTTACATGGGAAGGTCATGGAGAGGACAATGGATGATTTTCTTGTCTAGTCTTCTGGAAAAACAAATGTAATCTTACTCCCAGTAATTTGTTGTGCGGTGTTAATCGGGTTGACTTCCTTCCATCCATAATTAAGGTTTTTCACTGGCCTTCAACATTAACTTTTTCTTCTTTCAAACAAATTAACATTCTACCAATTAACCACAAAGACTGTTATGCACAACAAGGCATGAATCAGCACAAAATAATACAAAAAAGTTTCTATTTATTACACCACAATATTTTTTTCTGTGCTACAGATTAAAAAAAACCATCCTGTTTAATATGCAGTACACAGTGTTTACTAAGCAAATATAGAACACAACATCTAAAGTAGCCTTTAAGTTTGCACATAAATAATAAATGTTAGACTGCAGATTTAATTTAATCTGTCTGAAGCTGTTCTGAAGCTTTGAGATAAGTGTATAACTTGTACCATAATCCAACTTAAAAGAAACCATTGATCTCCTCATGTCCCCTTCACATATAATCGAGTACAGCAGAATGCAGAAAGGTGTATGTTTGTGTTTGTACGTGTGTTTTAAAGTTAAAACTTGAATAGGCTCTACAGAGGAGGTGATTTACCCATAACCTGCCTGGAATCATAATGAGCGAGGCTTTTTCACACCAGCACAAAGACACACACCACCCAAGCCGCTCACTCCTCCAAACAAACAGCAAGTGTCCAGCTGACATCACCCGACAAGCACGTACAACACACTGCCTGAAGAAAGACTAGCCTAGAGTCATCTGTTCAGTTTAGGAAGAAAACGTTAAGGAAAGGGACAGATACGTTTTTTGTTTTTTGTTTTTTTTGTTAGATGAGAAGAGGAGGATTATTCGGTATTTTGAACTGCTTTTGCATGTTTGTGCTTTTGTTTTTTTCAAGAATGGCTATCCGGGTAGAGAGAGGGCATCAAAAGACACTCAACCTCAGGTAACTAAACTGGAACTGGAGATGAACATCTGTCTCCTTTTTTGTCTTTAATTTGAACTCTTCAGTATTTCAGTATGGCTTTCCATATCATTAGCCTGTTATTCTATTCCATACACTTTGATAAGTATAGTAAGTCATGTTTCATTTATTTCAAAGACTACAATATGTTATGTAATAAATTTGAGTTTTGTCATGTGGTGATTATATAATGAGTAGCCTATTTAGGATGTTAAGGTTAAACACTGTTGGGCTTGAGCACCTTAATTTCCTTTGAGAATTATGGTATTTGAGGCTTGTTTAAAAGGATTAAAAATACATGGCTTTCATTGTACAAATACGTTTCAGTTAAAGCTTGACAAAATGATTTTGAAACAGCCATGCCTTTTTGTTAGAGCTATTGATAAAACTTTAAATCTTTTGGTATTTTACTTTGGTACAGAATGAAATTCCTCTTCACAGATAAAATAGGTTTGAAATTACCATTGATTTCTGTCTAGTTTTAGTTTTAGCTATTTAGTGCCTTATTTAGTTTTTATATAGATTTTCTGGAATTGACTGATTTTTAGTTAACTGTACTTTCTTTTTTTTCTTTATTGCAGTTTTTTAGGTATTATGATGAAAGCCTTGATTATGGAGACACTGAAAATTTTGCACTGCGTGACATTTAAAAAAAAAAACAAAAAAAAAAAAACAAACCAAAAATAAACAAACAACAAAAAGCATCTTTTTCACAGAACCATGAACTTTTGGGCAATACAAAGCTGATTTCACCTACAATTCCACATTATTTCAGTTCACGTGGCATGGTTTATTATTGCTGAGGACTCTTGTTTTTCAGGTAACAATTTTTTTTTGTGCTTTGTAAATCTTTTTTTTTCCCCCCTTTTTTTTTTTTTTTAACTTTAACCCCCCCCCCCTTCCCCCCCTCCCGTCATCCAAGTCTGAAGTCCAGAAACATACAAGCAGCTTATTGTTCCAGACATTTACTTTACCACCAGTGTTGAATTTGAGAACAATTGAGCCTTTACTCTCACACCAAACACTAGCGAAACTGTGATCAGTTAATCAATGTTTTGTCTCAATTGTCCGATAGTTTTTTTTCTTTTCCTTGGTACTGAGTGTTACAGCCTCACAGGGCTACTGGTGCTTGTTTGAGTTTTGTGTTTTGATAATGACAGTAACTTAGCATGCCTTCTTTCACACATTCATAACGTCCTTACTTGTGCCTCAGTCGGACCCAAGGATCCCACTGATAAATCATCACATAAGCTTATGGTCTGTCATCTGCCATATGTTTAGTGGACTCTAACCCCCTCTGTTGTCTCTTTCTTTCTCTCTCCTCTCTTATTTTCCAGCTGCCGTCTGATGGCCAAGCCGGACAGCAGTCAGGTCCGTCCCGCGTGGCAGCAGTTGGTCCGTACATCCAGTCGTCCACCATGCCCCGGGGACAAGTGAGGCACGACTTGCTCGTCAAACCAGCCTACCCTGACGGCACAGCCACCCTGCCAGCTCACGACCCTCAGAGCAAGGCCAGCACAGGTACAACTTCTCCTCAGTGACCCTGACTCAGGTTTTTAAGGTCATCTTGTCAACAGGTCCTCATCAAATGTAGTTGGCTACAGCGAGAAGTGTCAGAATCAGTTTACTCAGTGGCCAGGTTCAGATGGTCAAAGATCAGGCTTGAATTCACAGATCATAAATATTACAAAGAAATAGGTCGATGTAAGGGACACAAATATAACGAACATATGAGGTTTTTAAGTAACTGAAATGTAATGAGACTGTCCTGCCTTTAGCAGCAGCAGAGGAGTCTGGGACGCCTTCCGGTCGTGATGTCACCCTGAGTTCAGAAGGTAGCTGGTTTGTCCACATCTTGGATGGTGTGTTGTGATCTAGTACATTATGTCCCTATGAAGAACATTTGATGTGTTTTGCAGTGGCTGCTTGTTTTTGCCAAGACCTGTCTCATTAACCCACAATCTACTAGTTATACACATGCACTACACATGCTAATTAAAGTAATACCTACTGTATTGGCAACTGCAGAAAAAGTTTGGCTGGTGTGTCATTTAGCTGCACATTTTTCTGCTTTGAAACTTGTTTAAGGCAAGATGGTATTCTTCAATAAGAAATGCATGTGGAATTCAGCAGTGTAAGATGGATGTGACTTTGTAAGTCTTCTTGCAAATTCATTCACAGAATGGCAGACAAACAGAAAGCCATTCACGGTTGCATATTTTTCAGGTCAGCCCAATTTCTTATAAAGGCTACCTGATTTACAGTTCAGTACCCATCATCATGGACAGAGATACAACTGCAGGGTTTCTGCAGGTCCATAAAAAGTCTAAACTTCAGGCCTTGCAATCCAAAATAGACAGGTATTCAAAATGGTTACTTTTGTGAAGCTGGACTTAATGCAGTATTGCTTTTAAATATGTTTAACAAAAGAATGGAAAAAAATTATCTGCAACCTGTACGATTGATTCAACATGTGGAGCCCGGCCAGAATTGATCAGAATGAAAGGGGTCTTAAATTGCATTCATAATAATCTTTAATGGGTCTTAAAATCTTAAATGACATGTTGAAACCAGCAGAATTGTTCCATAATTGCTGATACTGCTTTTGAATATAGTTTACAGGATGGGTTTTCATCATTAACTGCTGTCATAAGTGCAAAATGAATTTATTTTTTTATTTTTTGTCCAGAGCGCAGTTTCAGAGATTATACATGATTGTGTTTTTGCTGCACAGTGGGAAGAGTACAGTGGGAAGCATCCTGGATAATGGAAGGGAAGGAAATCTGGTGAAACAGAGTAATGCGTACCATCTATTCTATCTTGTCCAAAATAATTCACTCATGTGTTCTCATTTTTAGCACATTCTGTTAGTCAATCCCCAGTGTATCCAGGGCAAGCACTTTGCTTGATGTTATTAAAAATGAATGATCAGACACCAGAATTAGTCCTCCCTAAACAGCAGAATGAACCCCCTTCCTCTTTGTTCTCTCATCTCCTTGTCAGTCCGTATTTTCCTATTTAATTAAATTCTACATACATGAAGTGAAAGTAACAGGTTTTCCACTCCGTCATGATGTTGGATGCAATTATTTCTGCATGCTGAGTTGATATGTTTTATGGGAAGAAGAGAGATAGGCATGGGCGGGAACACAGCGCAATCTGTTTTCAGTCTGCACCCATCCCTAGTTCCTCTCAAACACAGACACTGTATGGAGAACCGGGCAGGCTTCTCAAGGTTTTGCTGGTCTCTATGTGGCCCCTCAAGGGGGCCCTAGCCTGGGCCAGGCCTGCGGCATGTCTGGAGCTAATGGAGATCTTGAGCTTAAAGGCTGTTCTGGTTTTCTTGTCTCTTGTATACATCTTCTTCAGAAGCCATGTTCTTGCTTAAGCCTTTGAAAGAGCTACGGGCTAAGAGAAAAGGTACACACTTGTGTTTGTGTGTGTGTGTGTGCGCTCACTTGTCAATTCCTTTCTCTTGAATTATTTATTTTCAATGTGACATCAATTGAAAGAAAGATGAAAATGAATTTTCATCATTTCCAAGCTAAATCTTTGGTCCTGTTTGGTTGTTGTGCTGCTGTTTGTTACAGCATGTTTGGTGAGCTTTCTCTCACTTCTTTTTCTGCTGCTGTAAATGGGTCAGTTGGAACAAACACACAACCTTCAGCTGAACTGACATTCGGTGTGGATCCTGACCAATCCAATCAAAGTCTCAGACTCCAACAAATGCTTTTCTGTTTATGTGCGTCTTTGCTGGAGAACACTTAACTACAGCCTGAACACACTGTGATGGAAATCTTCATCTTATTATCATGTTTTGATATGATGCTAATCTTTTGAGTTGCAAAGAGTGCCATGCTTTTCCAGTTCATCCAACTCTGTGTGTGGATGTTAATGGCCACCGGCTGGGTCTTGATCTGTCAACCAAAAACCACACTATGTGTTAAAGGGAAAGAAAGGATGATGGATAAAAATCCAACCTTCTATTTTAAACCTTGATGTTTTTTCTTCACCTTTTACACTTTTCTGTTTTATCTGGGTAAATAATACGGATTCAAACTTTTTCGAGTTTCAGTCTGTTTGTATTCCATCTCTCTATGTTTTCTCTGTAAATTCTCACAATCCTCCTGCCATATTGTCTCCCTCTTCACTTCAGGACTTCAGTCATCAAAGCTTGCAGATTGGGGCTCCTCTGGTCCAGAGTCCAACACTAGTAGCCATGGTCCAGCTTCAACACTGCCACGAATGACCTCCCACTCCAACTCCAACACAGAACAAGGTCAGAGAAGTATGCAATACAACCGTAAGCACTCACACACTTAATGAATAAGTAATATTCCAAGCGCATTCACTAGCATTTTCTGAGTCTGCTGTTCAGGTTCTTGTAACTGTTGATAATAGCCACTAAAGCTAAAGGCTGTTACTCTGTTTACAGATACACACTGTAGCTAAACTTGTGAGAGGCTGAGGATTTTCAAGTTGAGCATTCTTCTTTTTGTAAATATGTAGATTTTCTTACTTTGTCAGTGTATTGCAACAGTGGGCTAAAAAAAGACCACACAGAAAACATGAGGAATTATAAATACATTTGTAGCAGAGTTGTCTGGGATTACTGCAAAAAAATCCATTTGACAACATGGTTACCTGATGACTAAAGGTGAATTAATCTGAATCTGAACCTGAAACCTTTGATAGCGGTGTAATATCTTTACCACATTACTACAATAGATTTTTAAATACACAAATGTGTTTTACAAAGACTCTATTGCATTTTATTATTATAATGTAGATGAAATCACTGAAACTCATACCAGTGAATTTTCTGATGGGCAGATATTCTATGAAAAGATACAACTAATAGTTAAATATTGTCCAACCTAATCTGATTCAGCTTTCAAAACTCTAAATTGGTACAGCTGTAGCCTTGTTAATGCTCCCTGTATTCCACTATAAATCTGTATATACTCTGTTTTTAGATGATGGGGAACTGAAGAGGGACAGGAAAGTGCGCCCATTTTCTATGTTCGAGCCATCCGAGGTCCCGACTGCCTCACTCCGCAAAAATCAGAGCAGTGATGACCTGGTCAGAGATGCACAGGTAATAAAGAGGAAAAAAAGTGCCATTTAGTTTCTTATATCTTCAGAAGAGTCAGTCAGTGTGCATATTACAGATTCATGTTGGTAATTACTGTTGCATCTATTCTGATCCCTCCAGTCTGCTGCCAAGCCACCAGTTAAGGTGCCCCCTCCTGTCCCCACCAAACCAAAAGGCCCCTCTGTCATTCCCTATGGAAAATCGGCTCTCAACACAGGCACCTTTCCTAAAGCCAAGCCCCACAGCCAACAGCCCCAGGCCACCCAGGGCCGCAGCCCTCTCCCACCCTCACAGAGCCAGACTCTCCCTCTCCCATCAAAGCAGGATGCTCCACCTGCAGCAACGGTACGGCCCTTCACCCCAGAGCTGCCCTCCTCCAAAGATGCCAGCTTGAGCAAACCTCAGACCTTGGCTGCCAGCTCAATTTACTCCATGTACACGCAGCAGCCTGGCTCTGGGAAGACCTTCCAGCCTGGAGTGCAGGGGGCTCTCAACAGGGCACAGAACCGCGGAAATGGATTCACCAGTGGTAAGAAGATACAGTTTTTCAAAATCTGAATCGCATTAAATAAATACATGTTACATGTAAGGAAAACTGCTTTGCTGCTGCTCTGTTCAGCATTCACTGATATTCACACTCCACTAACCAAGGTAGGAACTAGAAAGGCCAAGCCATCTGTTATACGCTCTATAGACCACATTTCATTGGATGTCAAGTTTACGTCACCGCAGTTACACACATATTACGCTGGTAGAAAAATAGAGAAAAAAAGATGGGATCCCAAGAATGAAGAGTGTAAAAGTCTTATTGTGCTGTTAGATGCCATTATGGCAATGCAAGAAAGATGGAATACACCCAAAGTCTCCACCATTTATCACGCATGATGGCGCAAATTTATGTTGTAATTAATAGTGATATATGAGTATAGGCCATAACCACAAAGCTGTCATTCTCAGTAAGCCTTTTCATAACGGGAGACGCCATTGACAAATGCAAGATTAGTGTGTAATCAGAATTCAGGATGAGGTTAAAAAAACAACTGCTCATAAAGATTTCAACATCACTGAACATTTATGACGTTAATGCATGACTGGAGCATATGGTATTATTATACTTCACCATTATATTGTACCATAACTGAACACAAACTTAGCTTTAGCCTTTGTTCCACATAATGGCATTAGCCACCATATATTGCTGTCATTACTGTTCAAGATGCAAGCGTCCATTGATTTCTGGCTGTTACTGTGGAGATGACATGTAGTAAGTGTTTCATTATTGTATATACTATCTCTTAAAGATGGCCTTTACTGTTCCTGCCAGTGAAGTTTTTTAGTATCATAACAGGAGTCCACTTTGTGTTCCTCTGTAGTGTACGGTAAACCAGTAATCCCCAGTGGAAGCACCCAGCACCCAGAGAACCCTTACCTGGACCGCCGGTCCCCTGCCTCAGAGAATGAGGTGGACCACACCGGGGTGAACCACGGGGGACCCAGCCCATCTGAGGGCTCCCAGCCAGAGACGGAGCGTATCCCCCGACCCCTTAGCCCCACCAAGCTGCTGCCTTTCATTTCCAACCCGTACCGTCATCAAAGTGATGGTGACCTGGAGGCCCTGAGAAAGAAGCTCTATAATGCACCAAGACCCCTCAAGAAACGCAGCTCTATCACTGAGCCTGAGGGACCCGCAGGACCCAACATCCAGAAACTGCTATATCAGAAGACCACACTGGCAGCTATGGAAACCACTGTCATCACTCCAACCACTCCCACCTATGCTGGTGAAGCAGAGAAGGTGCCAGAGGGGCCTGCTGTTCCCATCATCCATCTGAATGGAGGAGAGAATGGCCACTCAGAGGGAGGGCAGACTGTGGAAGGAGGACAGGTCCCATCTCAGATCCCAAGTGCTAATGTCCCCACCCCATCCTCTTCTGAACAGAACAACACACCCTCTGCCATGGCAGAGAGCGAAGACATTATCCCCCCACCCCCCCCATCCCATCCGGCCCCAAGGCCCGATGACGTCCTTTTCCCTCCACCACCCCCCCCTGGACTGGAAGATGCACTGCCCAGTCTTCCCCCTCCACCTCCAGAGGGCTTCCTGGAGGAGTTCCCACCCTACCCACCACCTCCGTACCCCAGTGGAGCAGAGCAGGACAGCTTGGGAGAGGACACATTCAATATGAAGGCACCAGAAGTCACCGGCCAGGTCACTCTGCCACCGGTACGAATCGAGCCCCACCTTTAAACTACCTTTGGTGTTCTATCATGTTTGCTCTAGTGGTAGGTCATGGGACTTTCTCACACCTGTAATTAGTTTGCTGTGGTCTGAATCAGGTGATGATAAAAATTTTCTTCATTTGGTTTGTTTGGATTTTCTGTATTAAAATAAATCAAATCAAAACTGATACCTAAAAACCACATCAGAACATTAAATCTGTTTGATGGTCTGATGTATTTTGGATAGGAGTAAGACAATGAATACAGGAAAAATGGTTGGATGGTCAGGTGACATGTAGATTTCACCACCATTCACCATTTTCAACCCAGAGTCTTTTAAAAGTGGAGGTTTTGTAATAATCTCAGAATTGGAAATGTATGTTGACTTGAAACAGCATGAGTTAAATTGTGCAAAAATGCACAGTTTTTAGTTTCATGACAAAGAAGCCACCACAGCTCTTAGGCCCTCCACAAACCAAGGGAAACAGCACAACACAGGTTTGTGGTCTCTGCCATTTGTCAGTGTGCAAAGCATAGCTTGGACACTACATTTAACTGATTCAGATAACGGTTCAACACATTCCCACCACAAATGTGCCATTTGAGAACCTATTCAGAGTTGGTGCGAGGCCAGACTTGAACTGTTTCCTCTAAAGCGTTTCTGTTTTGGTTCACACTGTGTTCACAATTGGACAGAATGATATGCAAAGGGGAAAAAAAAAATCATAGTTTTTTTAGTGGCCGTGGTAATTTTTGCACTTCATTTTAACTCCAAGAACAAAACGTAGAGACATGATGTTTGCCTTTTTTCTGTAGTTTTTGCCAAACATATTCAGTAAAGGAACATCTGCAGAATATCATTTGTAGAGCAGGAAATGCAGCACAAGGCTTCACTGCTAGTTAGTTATGCGTTTGGCCGTGTTCTGATTCTGATAATATGATTCATTGTTCAGCTGTAACAATCACCTGCCCATATGATTATTTTAAATGCTAGTTATAAGAAGTCCGAGTTGAATTTAACCACACCAAACGCCATATGTGTGAAAAGACAATTAGTGCAGCTTCATGAGTATGCATGACATTGCTAAATGCGTAGTTGGTTGGGTCAGTGACCTGCTCTTTTGTTATATAATGAAATAATCCCTTTAGGTATCGCTATTGTTTGAGGAGAAAATAGGTCTTTTTCGTCTTAAACTAAGCGGATACCCCTCTGCTTACTCATTTACTTAAATGTATTCTGTGTTGAAAATAAACACATTTATTCCTGATCCTCCTTAAGAAGGTTTATGGTTTAGTGATTTTGCCCCAGAAAAGTAAACCAATGACAAATCAGTATTGTGACCCATTTCACCACCCTCCCCCGGTGTCAAAGAAACACTCAGAATCCAGTTAAGACCTGCTTAAAGAGTAAAAAAAAAAAAAAGTTTTTGCTAATCAGGTTGTATAATTAGGCAAGTTTTGTGAGAAATATTTGTTTCTTAAAGCTCGTGGTCCTAAACTGGATTAGCTGTGCAATAAGAATCTGGAAACAAGTCCCTCCTTCTGTTTTCTGCCCAGATGAACATAACAGTGTAGACACCAGACAGGACAGACCTCACAGTGGGACTGCTGAAGTCTAATGTTCTGGTGTTTCTCTGCTCTGGATATTAATGCTCATTTATGTGATGGACATCTCTTGTTGTGTTTTTAGGGAAAGAGGACCAACTTGCGTAAACCAGGCTCTGAACGCATTGATCACAGCATGAGAGTGAAGTTCAACCCACTGGCTCTTCTACTGGACTCCTCACTGGAGGGAGAGTTTGATCTGGTCCAGAGAATCATCTATGAGGTGAGTATTTCTCCAACAGTTTGGTAAACGTACCTTTGTTCTGTAAAGTGAACATGGTAGCCTAGACATAAATGTTCATTATATGTTCACATTTCTTGTTAAAAGTAAACGGTTTCCCTGTATTACAACTTAATCATCTTTATCGTAGGTGG
The DNA here is from genome assembly GCA_030068375.1 of Ostorhinchus rueppellii. Classification (NCBI taxonomy): domain Eukaryota; kingdom Metazoa; phylum Chordata; class Actinopteri; order Kurtiformes; family Apogonidae; genus Ostorhinchus; species Ostorhinchus rueppellii. The sequence continues at coordinate 28,334,597 of JAQQZY010000008.1, forward strand.
AAGATCCCAGCCAGCCCAATGACGAAGGCATCACTGCTCTACATAATGCTGTTTGTGCTGGGCATACAGAGATTGTGAAGTTTCTGGTTCAGTTTGGTGTCAATGTCAATGCTGCTGACAGTGACGGCTGGTAAGTTCATTACTTTCTATTACAGTTTAATTCAGTAAAACATTGTCTTTTTGGAATCATGTCTTGGGAGTGAGGTGTTTCCACTACTCTACTGTTTTAACAGCAAAAATAGTAATAGTGTAGTTTAATCTTTATACCTTCAAAAAATGTCATAGTACATGAGTGGTACTTATTTCCCTTCTCCCTGCCTCTTTTAGGACACCTCTACACTGTGCTGCGTCTTGCAACAACGTGCAAGTGTGCAAGTTCCTAGTAGAGTCTGGTGCAGCGGTCTTTGCTATGACTTACAGCGACATGCAAACGGCAGCTGATAAATGTGAGGAGATGGAGGAGGGCTACACCCAGTGCTCTCAGTTCCTCTACGGTCAGTCAAAGTGCTTTTGATTTAAGACAAAAGGTTATTTATTTACTCTTGTATGAACTGTGGTCATTGTCTTAAGTCCACTGTCCCGTGTGTATACTACTGGTGACGTGTGTTTGTGCTCATGCTTTTGCTTATGTCAACAGGCGTGCAGGAGAAGATGGGCATCATGAACAGGGGCGTGGTCTATGGTCTGTGGGACTACACTGGTGAAAACCCTGATGAACTCCCATTCCGTGAAGGTGACTGCATGACCATCCTCCGCAGAGAGGATGAAGATGAGATTGAATGGTGGTGGGCGCGCATGGGCGACACTGAGGGTTACATTCCCCGCAACCTCCTCGGGGTGAGTATAATCCACCAAACAATCATGATATTATTTACTAGTACTTAGGAGTAACATCATAGTTTTTTAGTAGTAGTTTGATAATGAAGTCAAAAATTGTGTAACGTCATTGTGTTTGCCGTGTAAATAAGATGATAAAAGCAAAACTTGAATTGAGCTGAAATACTTCAGGTAGAATTTTGCCCAGTGTGAGTACAAAACCAGACACAATAGAAGACAGTAACATAAAAATGCTTTATTAAAAGGAGTATTAGGACTCAGTTCAGTGTTATATGCCCGCTCAGGTGAGGATGGCTACAAGGCAAAGCTATCTGGTAAGATTTTAACCACACAGTTGGGCTGCTCCAATATGGAAAACATCAATATCAATACATACAAACATCAGTAGATTATTTTTGGTCAATATTGAAATCATGATTATTAAAACGATTAATTTTGAGTTTTACAATGCATTTATTCAGCATTTCTCTCTCTAAAAAAAAAAACAAAAAAAAGTTTGTTATTGATTCTTTATGCAAAACATTCAAATTGAAAATAAATTTTGGCTACAAATATGTACTTTACAGCTGT
>JAQQZY010000008.1:28388223-28400935 GCA_030068375.1 Ostorhinchus rueppellii
CTTAAGTAGCTGGGATAGGCTACATGTGACCCCCGTGACCCTAGTGAGGATAAAGCGGGTATAGAAAATGAATGAATATTGTTATTTAGAGCATGCATTTACAGAACATGACACATAGTAGAAATAAAAAAAAAAAAGCAGTGTTTTCAAACCTCAAATAATGCAAAGAAAACCAGTTCATATTCATTTCTAAACAACACAAACTAATGTTGTAACTTGGTAAAAGTTCACACATCCATATTTGGTGGAATAACCCTGATGTTCAGTGACAGCTTTCACGTGTCTTGGCTCTCCTCCATTGCTGTTGGATGACTTTATGCAGCTCCTGCCAGAGAAATTCAAGAAGCTCAGCATTGTTCCATGGCTTGTCACCATCCATCTCCTTCTAGAAGTTTTCACAGTGGGTTCAGGTCTGCAGATTGGACTGGACATGACAGGGTCTTCATCTGGTGGTCCATCATCCACACCTTTTGTTGACCTAGCTGAGGCCAGGAGCATTGTCCTGATAGAAGAACCAGTCCTCAGAGTTTTGGAACATTATCAGAGCAGAAGTCCAGTAGTTTTCAATTTTCAGTTTCAATTTTTTGATTCCAATTACTTTTGCGGTACTAATAACACTGTTTTTGCCCATTGTAAGAAGATAGTGACAGTCACAGTAGTGATTTTTATACTTCTCCTTCTTAAATAAGACATGGATCAGGTGTTTATGAAGTAGAATACAGTGTCCTTGTGCTGGAAATGAAAAGACACAGGAATGGAATGACTATCATCCATGCAGATTTCAGAGGAAATGGCATTTCTTCCAGAGCTGTACAGCATGAGTTCTGTTCATGCAGTTCTCTCAATCACCAGCAATTAGTGACTGACTTTTTAACACTATTTATTAGGGCTGTGTATCGGCAAGAATCTGACAATACGATACAAATCCCGATACTAAGATCACGATACGATACATCACAATATAAGACTTGAATTAGACCAAAAATCTGCACAAATATTAAACACATTTTTATTTGATCACAACATGATCTTATTATACATCACAAAATGTTCCTGTTCAAACTTAAATTATGTTTTACAGTCATTACAATTTCAGATCCTGCTCAAATGTTCATATTCTATTAGTTCATAACATTATTTTTGTGTGATCCCAACAGAGGAACAGTAAAAAGTGCTTTTAGGATAATTCAAAGAACCATTATTTAATAAAACATAATAAAATATAAACCATAAAGAGAAAAAAAAAACGAACCTCCAAAATATCTGCATGTGAATAAATACCTAAAAATATCGATACAATACTTTTTAATATCGATACAGTATCGTGAAATGAAGTATCGCGATACATTGCAGAGTCAATATTTTCTTACAGCCCTACTGTTTATACATACATAAGTAGCTACCATAGTATTTAATTACTGCAGTTTTTGTACAGCTGTAGTTGTATTTCTACTTTGTCTCCTTCTGCTGCTTTTTCTTAGTCCACCATTTTTTGTTTTCCCATCTGTCTCATTTCTTCTTCAGCTGCTCTTCTAGTATTTCTAGTTGCTTTGTTTGGTTGTTGTTTTGCCTGCTTCTTTTTCTTCTCGCGTCTATAATGTAGTTCATTTATGAACGTCACGGATGCAGCATCTTCTCTCAGACCAGTTTTAATTCAGTCCGACTTAAGGAAGCAGAGGGAATTCATTTTAAACATAGTAACTATCAACTATATATGGGTATTTGTATTCATACGCTAAATAATTGCTGGGACTCCCTTCTCTGCATACCCAATGTTAAACCACAATGAGTTGAAATAGCTGTTGCAATTGATTTTTAAGTGTCTGAATTGTATCGATTGTTAATTGAACTCCGCCCACAAATAGCCATTACCCAATCACAGCTTAGTAACTGTTACTGCACATCTAGGTCAAGCCTGTTGAGCTGTGTGTGTGGAGTTGTTGAAACAGTGAAGAAAGAGTTTTAGGCATGAATTCACACTGGGCTTATCTGCTCAGATATTCTGTAAGCAATTGTAACCAGCTTCCTCGATTCTACATTTTCTAGAAAATTGCAATCTGGAGTAGTAAATGGACGATATGTGACGTTAAAGAGCAGGCATAGCAACGACTACTAAAGGGGCGTGGGTGAGCAAGCATATGTAGTTGATTTAATGCTAAAACATGTAAACTGAATTGCTTATATTTTATTCTTGGTCCTCATTGTTGTGTTTCTTTGTCTTCACAGATCTACATTAATCCAGGACATCCAACACGGCAGCAGAGGATGTGAGAACACACAAGATGGTAAGCCGAGATCTCATCGTCTGCGAGGTGCCGCCGCCGCCAAAAAGAAATGGAATTTTTTTTTTTTTAATGTGGTGAATGATAAAAGAGAGATTAAAAATAGAGAATGTTAGGAAGTACTGGAAAGATGTGTACTTGTCGTGAGATGGCATCAATTCCTCCTTTCAAAGTTGATCATGTATACTGTGGTCCTCTCCTCCCTTCTTTAATCACATTTTGTTATCTCTGGAGAGAAATCTTTTTGATATTCAAGGCAGGCAAATGGTTTCTCTCTTCACAGTTTGAATCTGGTAATTGTGCCATCTTCTGTCACCACATTGTTCTCACTGTAAAAGGTAATATGTCTCTGGAGTCACTTAGTTTGGACAGCTTTAGTCGATTCATTAGATCTTAAGCAATTAAAGCAGCAAACGTGTCAGAGGCTCAGTTGGATGTAAATTTAGTGTAATAGGCATCATGCGAGGATAGATTTGTTCTGAAAACATAATGTATGGCACAGTTTTCTCATAACTGGAGGTCTTTTTAAATTAGGTTTTCACATATGTTCCAAGAGTGACGTAATGCCTTTATTGACATGTAAGAAGCCTCAGTCTGGCCAAAATAATCACAAACAACAAAACTACACTCATGTTCTGTAAATCATATTGAAGCCATAACCTCAAAGCATGAGTGAAATAACTCACTCAATATTTAAATACAGATAAAGAAATATTTAAATTATGTATGTACTAATATTTCAGCTGTGGGAATTATCTGTGATAAAGCGGTAAAAAGTCAACATCTGGTGTAAATATGATATCAGGGTTTTGTTTTGTGCAAATTAATTCAGTGACAACAATATTCTATTTCTAACAATTAGCATATAAATGAACCACATCTGATGTTGAAAACCGTTTTGAAAACAATTAATATCCCAACAGCAGAACACCCAAAGGTCAGGTTGAAGGGCCGTCCTATTGAGCTAAACAGCGGCTCATCCACTCGCCCACTGTTAACATCCCACACTGTCATGTCCAGGTTCATTTGCATGACAGCCACATTCATTTAACCTCCTTCGTATTATTCATGAAACACTGTGCTGCATGCCTGCTTGACGATTCTCTCTTTATTTCTCATCACTGCTCTGTTGACATGTCAGACAGCCGTAACCTTTATATTCATATTCTCTGATCATTTTAGGTCATATAACTCCACACGACACAGGTTTATTTGATATTTTGTCATGTGTTGATTGCAGATAGCGTGACCCAAACACATGCAGTGTGAAATGGTTCCTGTTGTCTTTGGTAACATTTTTATGAATTCCAAAATCCTGACATATGGGCTGGATGCGTCTGGAATAATCAGTGTTGATTATGCAAATTTCCAACTGTCAGGTGGATATACTGTGTTATGTAACGATTTATCATGTTTATGTAAGCGGTCACACTTTTATCATAAGTTGAGTCTGTTACGGATTTGTTGAATAAGACCAACATCGAAAAAGAAAAGAGAAACCTTGGATGTAAATCATAAAACCAGACTGAACATTTGTGTGTTGTTTTGTCAGATGTTGTTCAGCGGAGCCGCTCCGTGCGGGTGGGTGATGATGTGCTGCTGCAGTGTGAGCTCAGCTCTAACCTGGCCACTCCACTGTGGACCCAGGACGACCGTGAGCTGCAGGGCTACGGCCTCAACTCCGGTTTCAGAACCGGCACCGATGGTCTGCTCATCATCGAGGCCCGGCAGGACCAGAGCGGGCAGTACACCTGTTACGCTGTAGAAAACGATGTCCGAGTCGCCATGGTTACCTACAATGTCACCATCCGCGTGGATCTGCCGCCTCCACCACCTGTTGAGCCAACTGAAGACCTTTACAGCATCTTTCTGACTTTCCCAGCACCAAGTGAGTCCCCCTCCTCTGAGAGACCCCTTCCTCCCCCTCCGGCCCCACTGCTGCCCACCTCTGACCTGCTCAACCCCAGGAACATGGAGGCCATGTACCTGTCCCTCATCACCATCCTCGGAGGCCTATGCGTGGTCCTCACCGTGGTCCTCATCTACGTCGGCTTCTGTCTGCGAGTTGGTCACAGGGGGAAGTACTCTTTACGTGCTGCTGCTGCCGCCTACCCCAACAGTAAAAGAAACAGGAACAGAAAACACCACCGTAACTCCGCCCACATGGAGCTCAAAACTATTTCCAACGGCAACGGCATTTGTAATGGAATTTCCAAGCAGTACAACGGCGACATCCATGACGGAGGCTTTCTCCAGATCGTCCCAGGAGAGGGTCACACATCGCACAACAGAGAGTCTCCTCCCCCAGCCCCCCCTCTCCCACCCACCCCTCTCCTTCCTTCCCCAGAGGCTGACTTCCCTAACGGGCTGTCGGCCACCCTGCCCAGCGTCCTGAGGAGGATGAACGGCAACAGCTACGTGCTTCTGAGGCAGAGCGACTCGGACAACTCGTCACCGCTCTGCTACTCATTCGCTGAGGAGCTCAACAGGATGTTGGAGAAGAGGAAACACACTCAGCTGCTGCCCAGGCCTGATGAGAGCTCGGTGTAGGGAAACGTAGCTCCCCCTGTGGTGGGAAGACTGCAAAGTACTGAGTGGTGCTGAAGTGCCTGCCATATGACCACTGTTGCTGAGAACTGCAGCAATAACAGTCATATCTGCATTCTTGGATTCTTCCAAGTCCACATGTAGACATTCCTACTTTTTGGACCTTTTAACTGTTAATTTTCAAACCCATGAAAATGAAAAATCATTATGAGGGAAATCGCATGAAATGGATAAAAGAATTTTTCTACCTCAGGTAAATGTTGCCCAGAAGGAAATGCAAGGTCAAACTGTAGTGTGATATGAACACCACAGAGAGCTCTGATGACCAAGCACAAACAAAACACAAACTCCAGAGAACAGAAGAGGCACGTGGAGCTTTATGTCTGTTGGTGTGAGGGTCTCTGCACCCTGGCAGCCATGTTTGGCTTGTTTTTAACGTAGAGGGCAGCTAGCCAAATTTTGTTTGCACTGACAACTGCACAGATGGCCTATGCATTTTTAAAGCGTGTCATTCACACTTTATATGTATTGGGGCAAATGGACACGGTGATAGAGGGAGTTGTTTTTTGTTTTTTTTTTGCAGTGTTTTTCATTTTAATCCTGACCAACTAACTGCAATAAGCCTGATATAACAATATAAAATAATTCATGACAGCACACACTTTACACCAGCTATTGTGAAAAATGGTGAATTAATCATTACTTATGACAAATTAATATTTATAAAAATGTTCTTTAATACATTAATAGAAAATAATGATTACATTGACATAACAATTTTAACTATAAAAACAAATAATATTATTTAATCATTAGTAATATAAAGGTTCAGTAGGTCATAGAACTTTGATATTGAGTGAATGTCAAAAGAATTCTTTGATATTAATATTGTAACCCTTCATTTAAAGGTAAAAACTGATTATTTCACCATTTTTAAGACTTTTTAGAGGATTAGTGGACACCTCAACAATATGTGACAGTATTATACATTTGATGCACTTTAAATATGTGTTTTAAAGCGCTTTGGTAAAGACATGGACTCTTCAGAATATAACGATACTGCAACAAGTGAATTCCACCACAGAGGAACTTTTGATTGGACATTTTTCAGTGTGGAGAGCTGCAACAGCAGCGGCCACAGCTGTGTGTACCTGATCTGTTTGACAGAAGTGGATAAGAAGGATAACACTGACCGCATCTCAGCAGAGCCTGGATCCAGCACAGAGTGGCCTCCTGCAGGAGACCATAACAGAGTATAACAACTGTGGGCCACAAAGCTGCAAAACAGCATTCAAGGTAAATAGTTTTTATGTCCTCCTAACGTAACACGTCAACCCCTGCACCGGCCGTTTGCCAAACAAGCACTTAAAGGCATGTACCAAGGTTAGAGTGCAAATGTTCACCGCAGCAGTGTTTTACTACGGCGATAGAACAGTGTTTTTGGTAAAAGGTTTCAGAAGATCTATCTAGGACCTAGTTTGCTCACAGTTTGTTGATGAAACTTCTGCGCTGTTTATCATTTGTGGAAAACTTTCAGAGGAGCCAAAATGAAGCATCTGCTGTGGTCTGATTCACAGTTCTATCATCTCAAACAAGTTAATATCACATCATAGTCCATTTATAGGAAAGAAAAAAAACATTATAGTTTAAAATGACAGGAATTAAAATGGCCAATGCTTAATTTCTAGAAATCGAGGAGACGTGGAAGCTTAAATATGATTTACACTGAGAAAATGTCCTTAAACAGAACATCATCTTTATATTCTGGTACAGTGGTTATTTCAGACGGTCTCACAATTAGCGTTTATTTTTCTCACCACCGACTTCTGCTGCCTCTTGCCGTTGTTCGACTGTTAGAGGGCAGTATTAATTAAAGTCTTCTGACAAGTCTGACCTTATTGTTCAGTGCAGAAAGCAGTAGAGAGAAAACATATCCTCCCAGGGATGTAAAGTACGCAACACTAAGGCTCTTTTTATTTTCCCTTTGGCCTCAGATGGAGGTATGCTTTTATTATTTCTGTTTTTAGAGTGGGAGATGCAAGGACAGAGCCCGCACATATGAGTATGTTTCGTAGGCTTTCTATAAGCATAGCTGAACAACAGATGATCCTTCGACACTCTTGCACAAATGCACATTTGATTTAATCATTAAGAACTTGTCTGTGATGTGAGGGTGTGAGATCTGTGTTGCAGCGATTCACAAAGAGCTTGAAGAGCAAAGCTTCCAGTCAGTGGCACTGATCAAAGACATGAGGGGAGAAGGACGCAGCTGCACACTCCACACATTAAAGGCCTTCATTAAAGACCTCATTTCAAAGCACAAATCAAGGTGAACACAGTAGCAGTTTTATTGTCCAAGTTTTACTAGACGTATGTATGGTGAATATTCACACCTCTACATATACCGCGCTGCTGGAGAATGCGTGTTTTGTTTTTGTAATGTTAATGTGTCGAGGTTGGTCATGCAGATAGATACTGGTGTTGAAAAGATGCTGCTATTTATATTATAAACCCACAAATGCAGATTTACCTGACTGACAACTTGGATTAACTCAAGAAAAACTATGGCTGCACAATATTAGAAATAGAGATGTGATTCTTCACTGACCTCATGATTGGATTCCCTTACTATTCGCCTGTTACTGATTGGCAACACATTAAAAAACACTTTTCAATGCATCTAAACGGAGCACATTCATAGTTTTCTACATCACTGCACATGGCTTTTTGTCAGGTAGGTCTGGAGTCTATGTTGTTGCTTTTTTTAGAATGTACCCACAAACATCAGACTCAAACGGTCTAAAAAGTCAATATGTTGCAAACAGTTTCATCTTTTCAGTCACAGTATCTGTGTGATTCACCTCAAAGTGTAAACATAAACACAAAATCCTTCAACAAGTAGAGAGATGAGACGTTATTGGCCCCAGGAGTTGATTACATTTTCACTCATTTTCTGTCATAGCCTCTATGTGAAAATATTCTTTTTGCAAATTTGTTGCAGGGAGTATCCGCATAGAAAATCATAACATAGCATAGCATAACATAACATAACAAAACATAGCATAGCATAATATAACATAGCATAGCATAACATAGCATAGCATAATATAAAATAGCATAGTATAACATAGCATAACACAGCATTGCATAACACAGCATTGCATAACATAGCATAGCATAACACAGAACTGCATAGCATAACATAAAATAGCATAATATAACGTAACATAACATAACATAGCATAATATAGCATAGCATAATGTAACATAGCATAACATAGTGTAGCATAGCATAATATAACATAGCATAACACAGCATAGCATAACATAACATAGCATAACACAGAATTGCATAGCATAACATAACATAACAAAACATAGTATAACATAACATAGCATAATATAGCATGGCATAATATAACATAGCATAACACAGCATAGCAAAACATAGCATAACATAACATAGCATAACATAACATAGCATAATAAAGCATAGCATAATATAACATAGCATAACATAGTGTAGCATAGCATAATATAACATAGCATAACACAGCATAACATAACATAGCATAATATAACATAGCATAACATAGTATAGCATAGCATAATATAACATAATATAACAACAAAGCAAAACATAACCTAAAAAATACTGAGAATCTGAAAAGTGTCCTCTTTCTGAGCCGTAATACTCTAAAACTGGGTACAAAACAACAAAATAAAAGCTAGTGTAAGGGACATGAAAGAGTTCAGTGGGTAGATTTCTTGTTTCCTGTCAGGCATCTTGAGTTACAAAATGGTGAAAGGAATTATGGAACTTTTTGAGCAGTGATCATAATCTCCTGCTGTTGTGGTGAACATAATCCTTTCTGAAACCAAAACAGTCGTACACAGCTGACATTGCTTTATTTTCTGCAGTCCACTGTGTTCAGCCGTTTTTGTCCTTCTGTTTTTCACTCATTTTCAGGTTGAGTTCGAGCTCATTTATTTGACATTGGCTTACATTATCATGCAGAAACAACGCATTTTGCAGTCTGGAGAGTGTATATACAGGTGGACGTTACAGTGCCTTTATCTCCCACCATGAGCCGCCATGTTGACTTTGTAACCAGAACTGATGTCAGAAACTCTGTAGTAACATTTGAGTTACAAGGCTGAAACAGAATGCATTATTTTTTAGTGCATCCAAATTCTTAGTATAAAACCAGTATTTTTTTAATTGCATCTAATTTCTGGGTAACTATTACAGTATGCAGTTGTGATGACCACAGAAGACAGATACAGTCCATGCAGTATGACTACACAGACACCGGCACAGTTCATAGTATCACACAGATGATAGAGGTGATACTGGACGGTTACCACGGTTGCAGACTCTAACTGGAGCACTGTGTATAGAAAAATACATACTACTGTTTATTTACTCAAAAGTCTGTTTGAATACGAGTTTAGATTTTGTGTATGTAGACGTTATGTCCCCTGGGATCAGCTGTTTTTAACGTCAAATAAGTGAAAACAAACTGCTCAGAAAGATGATGACTTCAACACAAGCCTTCGTTATAAAATGTACCTTTGGGAAACATTTGTATTCTCCTGAGACCCAGAAATGTCCTTTTGTCCTCTGTAGTGGAGAAGAGTTTCACAGTTGAACCCTTAAAGACCCAGTGTTACTTTTGTGGCCTTCCCCAAATTAATGTGTCTATATTTAACCTTCCCCAACTGATTTATCCCTATTTATCATGATATTATCGTCTGTATTTTGTGTTTGTTTTTTTTTCTGTGAAAATTAGGTATTTTCTGATATTTAATTTACTAGGATTATTGCAATGGTTCTCAAACTTTTTTTTTTTTAAAGTGAAATATAACTTTTTAGCCACGTACCCCCAAAGGTGTCTGTTTATATTTTTAAAACTCTGGAAACAAACAACATATACAGTATTTATTTGTAATATATAAAATATAACACATTTTTAAAGTAAGTGTAAACTAAAAAGTGCCCTCTTTCACTGATATAAAAAAAAGTTAGTAATTAATAAATGAACCTTTCATCAACAAAATATAATTACATAGCTACTCAAACATATTTTGAATAATATAAAATAAAAATACTCTTAAAATGTTACCAATGCTTAAACAAGATGATTGACAATAGAACTATTAGATGAATGTATTTGTGTTTTATATTTCAGCATTCATTTTCTGATTATTTAGTTTGTATTTAGTATATAGTATATGTAGTATTTAGCAGCACGTCTGGTCTTCAACCAGCCCAAAGGAGCACATGTCACCCCGCTGCTAATTTCTCTTCACTGGCTTCCAGTCAGCCCTGCGATGAACTGGCGACTTGTCCAGCGCGTACCCCGCCTTCGCCCTTAAGTAGCTGGGATAGACTCCATGCGACCCCCCCCCCATGACCCTAGTGAGGATAAACCGGGTATAGAAAATGAATGAATGGCTTCCAGTGGCAGCCAGAATCAAAGGCTTACAAAAAAATCACAAAAACTGTTCCAGCATACCTGGGATCCCTGATCCAGGTCTACTCTCCTTCTCGCCCACTACGCTCTGCATGAGAAAGACGCCTGGTGCTTCCAGCCCAGCACGGCTCTAAATCTCTTGACAGACTCTTCTCTTCAGTTGTTCCCAAATGGTGGAACCAACGACCAAACTCTGTGCGTTCTGCTGAGACCCTTTCTACTTTTAAGAGACAATTGAAGACTCAGTTGTTCAGTGAACACCTAGGCACTTAAACCTGACTCTTCTCCTCTTTGTCCTTTGGGGTAGGATAAGTCAAATGGTCCAAGACCCAGCACTGAATGATTTTTAGCACTGACAAGTTGTGTGTTGGAAGCTGAATGTCAAAAAAAAAAAAAAAAAAAACAAGGCGGTTGGGGGGGGGGCTTGGTACTTCTTGTGCCACTAGATGGCAATACCTGTGACCTGAAGCACTTTTTGCGCTTACTAAGGGTTTTCCTTTAAAGTCCAAATTCTTGCTTGTGTTGTACATCACTTTGGACAAAAGTGTATCTGAACATGTATCCGAAAAAACTGTTGAATCCTCCTCTTTCCAATCAAGGCAATTCATTCCTGTAAAATAGCCAACACTTGTGCGTCCTGGGTGTTGGGAGGATATAAACCGTGTATGGTGCGGCTCTGCTCACTGAATGAGATGATGTCGAAAACTGTAGAAATCAGATACATCGAAACAAGTTGAGAATTTTATGTAAATCTGGATCACACTTTTCACCCCCTATTACAGCACATGCACTTCAACCCTCTGTTACTGATGTGTTATTCACTTCTTTTACTGCTTTGCTCACTTTTATTCACTTCTGATTCTGTCTACAACGCTGTAACCTCTTTGAGTGAAAGTTGTTTTTTTTTTGCTGCAGGTCTGATGCGGTCGGTTAGAATCCCTCACCCTACTTCAAACGGATGTCCTTTTAATGAACAGTGAGTGCCGTCGTTAACGGACCACTTAAGCAGCTGGATAAGAACATGACGGCGTCTTCACCTGCAGCTCTGCTTCCCCTCAACTGGAACCTAAATGACTGTCTGCAGCATCTCACTGACTGTCTGTTCTTCAGGCAGCAGTTCTCTGTGCGCAGTGTCCTTGCCTCTGTTTGATGCAAACTTGTTAAACCAAACTCAACATACGATGACCCTTTTTCTTACATTGCTGCATGAATTAAGTTTCAACACAGTTTCGTTTTTTTTTTTTTCTTCAAGTCAAGGAAACAAGGATAACTCATCTTAATATAAAAGAAAAGTGCCAAGGTTTATGTGCTTTGTGAGCCGAATTTAAGGAATATGAAAAGACAAAAAAAAGTATTTATTTTGTAATTTTGTATATTGTGTTTTGAAGTTATTGTCAATGTTGCTGTTAAAAGTGCCACTTGTAAGATGCCTTCCTGACAAAGAAGGGGGTTGCAGTTTGCCGGTGTCGCACATACTGTGATGAACTGTACATGCATGGTAGCCAGAAGCATGCAGGGGCTATACCAGCAAAAGTCAACTTAATATTTATAACCTATTAACATGAAGGGAAATTACACTAACTTACATTCTCACTTTGGGACCATTCAGCTTTTCTGTCACATTTAACGTCCACACTCTATTTGCATGTTACACCATGCTTGTGCACACAGCAAATCCAAACTCCTGTAGTAAATGAATAAATAAAATAACAGGACACTGGGTTCCCTCACATTTCAGCTATAATGAAATCAAATAAAACTTTGTACCTCATCTTTGAGTGTGTTTATAATTTACCTTTCAGGTTTCACTGAGAGAACATGAAACAAATCATTTAGTCTCCGTCGACGTGTCGGAGCAGAGCCGTGGTATGTAATATCGAGGAAAAGGTTGTGTGTTGTGCATGAGCTGGTAAAAGGAACACACAGGAAACAGGAGGTGTCTGCATTGTTACTGGAAGTGGAAATGAGTTTTTGCAGCAGCGCCCGGGGCTGTTTAGCAATAAGACACACAGTGGTATGGGGAATGCTGCTGCAGGATGCACACAGGACGCCTACAGATCCAAAACAAAGCACCTCGTGAGCCTCGTAGCAGTTTTTGGCCAAAAATATGACAAAGCTATAAGGCTGATGGTATGCACAATAATAAAGGACGACCCCAGGATTCTGTCATATGAAGAGTTAAATCCAGTATATGTGATTAGTGCTCAAAGTATTATCAGCAAAAACATAGTTCAGTCAAGGACATCACCATACAGTAGGAGTCGGAGTCAAAGGTCCAATCCTTACTCACCCCTTTCCGGAGATATAAGTGGAACCACTTAAAGGTGGCGTGGGAGATCTTGGAAAAAACGGTTCCAGCAATTCAACACAAGTGAGATTTTGAAAATATACACTCCCTCCCTCCTT
>JAQQZY010000008.1:28447565-28460114 GCA_030068375.1 Ostorhinchus rueppellii
GGTTTCCTCCCACAATCCAAAGACATGCACTGATAGGTTAATGGGCTAATCTAAATTGCCTATAGGTGTGAATGTGATTGTTTGTCTCTATATGTCAGCCCTGTGATGAACTGATGACTTGTCCAGGGTGTACCCCGCCTTCGCCCCTAAGCAGCTGGGATAGGCTCCATGTGACCCTCGTGAGGATAAAGCGGGTATAGAAGATGAATACAGAAATCAGAGGGTTTTTTTGAGTGTGATGCCCATACCATTAATTCTAACAAAATTCTTTTACATGTCAGTTCAATACCCAGTTTGAGATTTTAAGACTTAATTACTATTTGACAGTATAGCCAAAGATAAATTGAGATTGATTTTTTTCACAGCAGCTGAATAATACAGAGGGTAGCATAGAAAAAGGATAAAACCAGTGGTGTAGTCCAGGTTATATGACGTATACCTACTTATTTTTCAGTTAACATTGCATATACCCAGTTCTAAATCCCCCTGATATGCACCATTCAGTAGTGTCTGAGCCCCTGAAGTGTCAATCCGATTCCTGAGGTGTACAGCGCTAAGCTAGCAATATTTTCCTAGGCATGACCCACCCTACTCTGCCACTGATTGGCTCATCTGTCCTCATGCCTAACGTTAACCAATGTAATCAGTGACGGCAGCGAATACTAGCCAATCAGTGGCAGAGTAGGGCGGGTCATGCCGAGGAAAATATTGCAAAGTTAGCACTATACAACCTCGGGAACCTGATGACACTTTAGGAGCCAGTGCCACACGAGTTGGTTAACATGTCACTGCAAGCCTCGTTAAAAGAAGCACGATTATTGGAAATGTGAAGGAGAAAGGCAGAATAACTTTCTTATGTGAGAGGCACGTATTTAGAGAGGAGAAGAGATTTTGTCACCAATAGTTAAACTGTGTGAGTAAGCTAACATTATGATAGGCTAACGCTATGAAAGGCTAATGTTATCCTATGTTTGCCTCATGTTGAACACATTTACATTCATGCAGCTGTTTATGTGATCAGTAATAACTGCAAACTGCTCCTGCTCAAGTCATGATAATTCTATAATAATGAGCAAATACTACTGACAGATTTGTGGATAAACTACAGCAGTTTTACATGTCACTGTTTCTAAAACAGGGAGTTTTCCGGGACTATTAAAAAAAAAAAAAAGGAGGGGGGGGGGCGCAAAAATTGAGAGTATACCCATTTCTCCAGGGACCACCACTGAGTAAAACACAGCAAATAGCAAAACTAAACCTATAAATAATATACACACAGAACTATGAACACAATAAAGGCAATAACGATACATACAGTATTAAGTATGATATGAATGAAATAATGTTTTTTTTTTTCTTGTTTTCTTGTTGCACCTTCAGGTCAAGATGTGTGTTAAGAAGCATCAATTTGATCATCAACTAAACCTGCACACAAGTAGTTCCGTGTAAAATAGTGCGGAATATAAAAAAAGAAGAGTCATCTGCGTGAATATGAAGGATAAGCACCACATTATAATGAGGCTGAGGAGCTGCTCACTATAAAGTGCTCCATTGGTCGTCGTTGCCCCCTGTAGACCTCCTCCCCTCCTGTTCCGGACCGTGTTGTGGATCATCAGTCATGTCCCTCCTGGCGCAGACAACGCGCCGCCTTTCGCAGCAGAGCATCCGCGGACTCTGACCGTGCGTAAAGCGAACGCACCCAGACTGAGCAGCGGCAGCAGCGGAGGCGCTTCAGCAGCAGACCCGCTCCTGTGTGCACCGGACGGGCTGAGAGGAAAGCAGCGGACAGAGGAGAAGAAGGGGTTTCATGTCTGGTGCTTGGTTGGTTGAGGTTGCTGTTTCTAAAAAGTTTACGGAAAGAAAGACTGGATCAGGAACGGAAGATTTACTCCCACACAGCCTGCTTGGAAAGAAGATCCTGTCAAAGGTGAGTGGGCTTCGGACAAGATTTCGGCGTCTTATACTGTGTTTTAGGACAGTCCGCAGATTGTTGTGTTGAATATTTTAACAAAAGGTTGAAATCAAACTTACTACTTTGGTTCCAAAGCGTTCCAGACCGTGTTTTACGCACCAAACCAGCGCTAAACTCTACTAGTGCGAATCACAGCAGAATAAGCAGTTATTTATGTGACATTTACATCCTAAAGGAGCAACAAAGTACAAAGTTGTAATCCTGGTTTTGCTTTGTTGGAGTGTGTATTATGTGTAGAGCTTATACATGATTAATTGGTTATTGATAGTTTGACTTGTTCGAGTGATTAAGCGCTTAATCTGTCGTTGATCCAGCTGAGCGCACTGACTAGTTTGCCAATTTCTTTCATTAAAATCAGCTGTTCCTCCTAAAGAACTTGTATGCTGTGTTAGTGCGTAAAAGAGGAGAGAGGAGACAGAATAAACATTGCTCTGTGTCTCCATCCAGCTGTTTCAGTGTTTGGGGTTTTCTTGGCAAGTACTACACATACATAAACACACACACACAAATATCACTCTTTCATGCCTCTATTGTCTTGTTATGGTTGTTCCCTCTCACTGACTTTTGCTATTTCCAGCTGGGTTTGTTTGTGTGATAAAACCAGAGATAAGGAGAATATTGTAGCCTATTGGAAAAGGTCACAGAGCGTGGAAAAAAAAAAATCCTGGCCAGCGTTTGTTTTATGCTCTCAAGGCCTACTTTAATATATGGATTAGTTTTGAGTTGAAGTGGAAACGCCCAAGGTCTGATTGGACCATAAATAATCCCCACAGGAGCAGATATAATAAACACTGAAGGAAGGAGCAGCATGCCTATAAGATCTCCCTCTCCTCGGTGAAGCTGATGGATGGCTTGAACTTCATAGAAGACTCGAGCAGATTGCAAATGTATAGAAGACATGCACGCACGCTGCAAAGATGAATCCTGTAGCACACTAACGTCCTGCCTCCTGCACAGGCCGGCAGCGTTATGTCACCGCTCCATGATGTTAACTTCAGGCATCACGCCACCTCACTAGGAGCCCCTATATCATCCTGCCCTGTCACCACAGCGCTGCACAGCTCAGGCGGGGAGCAGAGGGGAGGGGGTGGCAGGACACATGCAAGGAGAGGGGGTGGGTGGGTGATAACCAAGGTGTCAGATGATCAGGACTGGAGGCAGAGGGCAGGTAGGAGGAAGAGGAGGAGGAGGGGCTGATGCAGGGGGGGATCATTTTTTATCACATGGCTCCTTCACAGGACGATGAGCCCTGAGGGGGCAATGAGCGAGAACCTGACCAAAGTCATGGTCAATGTGCTTTTGATAGTGTGTAGTCTTTTAGAACCGAAACTGTCGTTGCATCCTCATAGAGCTTATCGAATAGATCCGTCTGTGATAGTCCATTAATCACCCAAGTCACTTTGAGAACAAAAATACATTTTCTGCATCTCATTTGGGAGGATTTACTGCTTGTCTTAACTCTGATAATATCTGAATGTTTGAACAGAGAGGCAGCGTCGCAACTATTTTTGATGCAATAATTAAATTAGCTAAATAACAAAAAGCGAGTCAGACAAACGTTCCTCTATGTTTGATTTCATTATAAGGTGAATATATGTAGATTTTGGGCTTTTAGTTTCACAAAAAGGACGATGTTGCTTGCGAAAGACAAATCCAAAATGCACCCTCTTGTTATAATGGAATCATTTTGTGTATATGATGCACATTGACACCCTTGCGTGCTGCTTTTTGTTAGTGTTGATATTGTACAAAGAAGCCATATAGTGTTAGTAAAAAATATGCCCTTGAATCATGTTTTTGCCTTGAGTTTACATTAACACAAGAGAATCACTCAGACTTAAAAAACACTCTAACACCCTTACAGCCTGAATTCCATGTAAACTATTGAGCTCTCAAAAATACTAGATAAATGTTTTAATTACTAGTTTACAGGCACAGATTATGGCAGGCATAAATTTTGTTTTCCAAGTGCTATAATCTGTTTTACACCATTTGACCAAACTGTGTTTTACTGTGATTTCTTGCATATGATGGTATGTTCAGTTTCCCTATAATTTCATTTTATTACTTGAGTAACAATAATCAGCAATAACATCGAATCTAAATTAGTGATATTTAGCATTTTACCACATCCAGTGATGATATTTATAGTATTTACTGATTCATTTTTAATTTACTTGATAATCATAAATGGTTAGAAAGCTAATTGCTAGTCAACAAAACAAAGCATCGTCTCCAGTCACGTCCATATTCAGTTAAGTGTGAAGTAAAACTAGAACAGGACCAGAGGCACAATGTGCATCTGCCAGCGTTCGCTCTGAAGATGAACGACATGGTAGCACAGAACATTAAAGACACGCCTACTGCTCAACATGCAGACTGGCAGCCTTCACAGCTTAATTTGCTTATTAGATAATCTCAGTAGAAAAATAACACGCTTAAATGCTCACGTTGGGCCACATCTGTGTGATCTTATGTAACCAGTAAAGGGAAATCCCAACTGGAGCATACAGTATCTCCAACGTGCCGCACAGCAGATCCACACCTGTGATGTTCAATCAGTGAAATGCAACCTCAGCCATCTGGGAATTGAAAAGTTGACGGGCTGCCATTTCATTTTGCCACAGCCATGAGGATGATGTTGAGTTGTGGATGTAATTAAAAGCATGAGAGCGGCATGTCGGCATATTTAATTCATTGTCATCCATCATGACGTAATGTAAGCCCAGAAAGCCTTACACAACAGAAACTGTACCTCATGCAACGCTCATTGAAAGTCACTGTAGATGAATTTAAGACAAACCAGGGGCTCGCTTGTTTCTGCTCCCTATAATACTGAGCTTTCATGTGGAAAATCCAGAACGTGTGTGTGTGTGTGTGGAGGTTATGGAAGACCTTTAGATCCTTCTGAGGGAAACCCAACCCACTCAAAGGACTTCAACAGATATGTTTTCTTAGTTTTGTCTTTCAGCCCCCTCTAGAGCTTTTTAACGTCTAAAGTTTCACGCCGGACAAGTCTATCATTTTGAAAATACTCTGCAGTTCAGTGTTTGCTTTGGTGTTGATTTTTTTGTAGATGTGCTTCATTGGAGAAGGGTTTTTTTTTTTTTTTTTTTGTTTAGAAATCCGGATTTTTTTGTTCTGGTTCCTGTCAGCTGTAATGTGTCTGACAGTGGGTGAGGCATTGAGATTTCCATCAGAGTTCCTCGCTGTCAGCCCATTAAAACAGAACAAGAGTGGGAGCACAGTAGGGGAGACACAAGCTGTCAGTCACACACACACACACACACACACACACACACACACACACACACACACACACACACACACTGTATCTGAAACTGTTATTAGCATCTGCCTGGGTTCACAGTGACCTTTGTTTTTCTGCTTTTAAAGGTCCCTTACATTCTTTAAACTATTGCAAAAACATGACCAATGCATATTCATGAAGGTTTTTTTTTTAAGTAAAGTAAAAGTAAATAATTGAGAGTTTGCGACACATTAATTATCCCCATCAACTAATGGAAAGCCTCAAATATGTTTGAAAGCTTTAGTTTGTCTTTTTATGCTTTAATGGATGATATATCATGCAACTTACTGTAGAATATCTTAAATTAAATGAGAAACTGGCTGTTATATTATTTAAAACCCCTCTCTCTTCACTGTCTGAGCATGAATCCCATTCTCTAAAAATTAAAATATAACACGCATGAGTGTTTTACTTGAGAAGTAACCCCAGAACATTGAGTTGTAACACACTATTAAATCCTGATGAATTTCTATTTGGTTCCAATGATGAAGATGTGAAATATAATTTCATTTTATCCGAAGGTTTTTCCAGAGTTACGGACTTTAATTAAATTATGTGATCCCTGAGTCACTGATTGGAGGGGGGGAGGAGGATGAAATTCACATTGTAGGAGGGAAAAAACAACTATTAAAAGGCTTCAACATAATGCAGCCTCCAATTTTGCTTTTCATTAAGTGAGTGATTGCAGTAACAGCCTTCACTTGTGTACTGATGATAATTTCCAGGTTTGCACAATGCAATCAAACTCAAAACATATAATTTCTACCCTGAATGGAGAAATAAAGAATGCAAAATGCTAACTGAGGCAGATTTTGTGAAAAAGTGAGTGCTGAATGAAACCTGATTGACCCCGATGGCTGTGAAGGCCTCCTGACTGCAGCACTTCAACATTTGTCACGTCATGAATTTGTGCCGGTGGATTATCAATCACGCTATCAGAAGTCAGGACAGGTCTGCACGGTGCAGGCTGCTTATTTCTGCAACTTAATACAGGGCGCTCGTATTAATCAGAATTTTAATGACACTAACTTGTGTTGCAGTGTTTACGAAATTAGCTGGGAGGAATATGGAGCTACGTGTAGGGACAGACATAAGCACTGTGTATGAAACGCACACCCAGGTTTATTATTTTGTTGTGTTTGTGTACGTTTATCATATTATTTGGGCCAATTCAATTATGTAGAGCGCTGACTGAGAACAGTTTTGCATCTTTTGCCTTACCACAAATAGATGTTATTTACCTGTTTGACTTTCTGTTGATACTGTTGATCTCCAGATTGTGACAGTGAAAGACAAAATGTTTCCTGGTCTAACAAAACTTCAGAATCGTAACATACTTTGTGGCTTATTTGCTTTTCTGAGAAGCCTTTAAAGTGATGGATTTTGCAAACAGGCTGAACAGTTTCCAATTATCATTCCAGTATGATCCTGTCATTAAAAAAACACAAACAAAACCAAAAGCATGTCACAGTCTGTCTCATCTAAAGTATCCAAGTTGGTTCCCCAGACCATTATTCAAAATATGTTACTGCAGCACAGCTCGCTGTTAAAACGCCACCGAGGATCTGCCCTCAGTCTTCTTCATTAGGGAAGGTGTGGCTGTGCAGGCTGGGGTTGGCCATTACTGCCTCTGGCCTGTCATCGTCAACATGTCTTAAATCTCAGTCTGTCATTATGTCCTTCGACTTAAAAACACCCAAGCGCAGTCATGAAATGCCCCATGAACTCGCGCACCGCCTGCCTATTATCCTCATTTCAGTGTAAAAGGAGACTTATGCACTCTTTTGTGTGTTAGTAGATGGCAGGTCAATTAAGTTGCTGTTGGAATCTGATAGCAATGATGGCAGGCGGAGATGGACTCTGAAAGCCCTTACAGTCTGTAAGAAGAGACAGAATCAATTCAGAGTGGAGTAAGTCTGTGTATAATGGACATTAGTGGGCAGAGTTTTGGCACAGATCACATTAACCAGAAGTGCTGAAGTCTGCCAACGGCTCCAAACATCCATTAGTCGGCTAATCAAACTGTGTTTGCTCAACAGTCATGTAATTATTTACTAATGCCCAAAAGATTTTGGACCAAAACTTTTTCATGTGCTTAAATGGCAGTTTGAGTGCCCTTTTCTGTTGTGGTGTGACATATCGCTGTTATTATGAGAAAAGCACAGCATCAGTCTTATGAGTCCAATCATCACACATGGAAACTCTTTTTCTGTTTGTCCATCCATCAGGGCAGAGAATCGCCTTCCTTTTCTCTCACGCATGTTTTCTCTTTCTGGAGAAGGTAAAGTGGCCTCATATGTCACAAAGTGTCACTTCACTGCTGTCAGGATGTTGATTTATGAGGGTTGAGATGGCCAGTGCTGAAACAGCAGACCACACACACACACACATGCACACACACGCAAGATTGACGGATGACACCAGTATTTGGTCCAAAATGGTTGCTGTCTGCCTTGTATCAGATGAACAGTTTTGGGAGTTTGCTTCATGACTTGCTGGTGATGACCTGCAGCTGCAGAAGTGAGATGGGATGGTCACGTTGGTCTCTTGCTGAGCTGCAATAATTAATTCATCAATCGATGAGGAAAAGAGAAAAATCAACACCAGCTATTTTCATAATAATGAATCATACAGAAATGCCAAATAATAGCTTGGGTTCTGCTTCTCAAATATTAACATCTGCTCTTTTTTTCTTTTTTTTTTTTTTGTCTTTCATAATTAAACCTCTTTGGAGAGTTGGTTTGTAAAATCACTCGGGCTTTTTTCACTCGACTCACTTTTTGTTGCAGCCCAGATGGTTTAATATGAAATGCTGCCCTTGTATGCAACTGCACACTACGACAATGTATAAAAAATACAAAAAGTGTAATAATTTTACGAGAATGAAGTCATAATATTATGAGACTGTCATATTTTAAGAATAAATAAGTGTTTATTTAGTAGGTCCAGATGACTTTAGAGGACAATGTGGCTGGTGGTTTACCTGGTTCATCCAGTCCAACTGAAGTGAAAGTGGCTGCTTTGCTTGTTGCGTTCGCCCTGACTGGAAACTGTCGTCAACGAGGCTTTAACCTTTCTGTTGTCTTCTACATCCACATCCCATAGACGAAGGCAGCAGAATGCAGTCAAATTAACCCCAAGAAATACACAAGGGTTAAGGTTTACAATTTCTAAATTGACTTTTTATCGCACCATTGCAAATTTTCAAAATATTATGATTTCAATCTTATAAAACTATATTATTTTTTGTTAAATTATGAGGTGTGTTTTTTTTTTTTTTTTTTAAACTGTGACTTTATTCTCACAATATTATGACTTTATTCTCATAGTGACCAATGTTTTTATTATACCAATGTGCCCTTATACACTGTTGCAGCATACCATGTGTACATATCGTGTTTAATTTGTTGTGGGATTATCCAGTAGATACAAACGGGGTTGGGATGGAGGGTGAATGTAGAAAATCTAGGACTTTGCCTGTAGTAGGTGTGCAACGATACAGGTTATCCACGGTTCGATACATATTGTGGTTCTTGAGGCAGTTTGGTACAGTTCGGACACAGAGCCCAGTTTTGCACCGAAACATAACTGGGAGCTGATGGAGAGCCTTAAGGCTGTTTTATGTTCCTTTATGTACGTAAATAGTTTTGTCTGTTTCTAACGTTGCCATGCGTCACTGCCTTCATACTTCCATGCGTCCCATACGTTGGATTAAGTGTTTCTCGATCAATCCACCAGAGGATGCTGCTCTGAAATGCCATACTGGCCAAATACCCTGAAGAAGAGTAAAGTTTTATAAGAAGAAATTCAATAATGACAAACATGGTGATGACAGAGGGGGTTTTACTAATGTGGATACTAATGTTAATATTGAGAACGGTAGAAGGACTGTGCTCTGCGTCCGACTCCAGCCGGGGTCCGCCGCTTTTGGCTCACAGCTTGCGCTGTGTCTGGTACCACCAGCTCATAGAGGGAATTTTGCACTTTGGATTGAACAGGCAAAATTTGGGGGTTTAGTTTAAATATTTTTGATAATGTACAGCGAGTCGTTTTTTATCTATATGAATTCAAGCCCTAGTATCCTCCTTGATCCAAAAACCTAACCATATGAAGCAGAGCTGGCCCAAGGCATAAGCAAACTAAGCACCTGCTTAGGGGCACTAGGGGGCCCTGAAGAACAATTAAGAACAAAATATATAGTATTTAATTTTTTGCACGCATGAGTGACGATTTATATATGATCAAAATTCTACTATTGTACAAAAACACTATTTTATGTGGTGCTGTTGATGTAGGTCAGTGATTCTTACTACCTGTCTTTAATTTGTGAAAACTCCGCTGCACCATAACGTGTGCCTCCTGCCACATCGTGCGCACTACACATCCAACTTGTGAGTACTTCCAATCTAAATGTCACAACAAAGGACGTACCCTTCTGGGGCTGAAAAATGAAAGAGGAAGAGGAGAAAAACCACAAATGAAACAAAAAAACAAACTAGAGGGCCCAAAAATCAAAATTTGCTTCGGTGCCAGTGGAGTCTTGGGCTCTGATATGAAGTGTGATAATGCGGTCATCATGATCACGTGTGTTGGAAATCGTGTTCCTTGTATTACTTATGATGTTTAGGCCTATGTATTGTACTTATTGAGAGATAAATGTTCATTTGAAACATATTTTTGATTCAGAAATGTAACATGCATCTGGTTTTCAGTAACATACAAAGGAGACATTATTCTAGGCTGTTGTTAGTCAAAGCAAATACTTCTAGAGATGTCATTTAGACCCATGGAGAAGTCATTAAAGGACCTTTTTCCAATTTTGCTGACATTTTACAGACCATTTTATTGAGAAAATGAAGGGAAGAGTATCTGTATAATGAAAATAAATGTTAGTTGCAGCTGCTTATTGTACTCAGGAGACATTTTTGTTTTTATCTGGAGGAGATAAAGGTCTAGGCCTCTCCTTTATATGTGATTAACCACAGCCTGCTTCCATGCAAGCGTGAAAGCCATTGATTAAGCTGTTTGTTGATTTGCCTGTATTGGACATCTGATTTGTGCCACCAAGGGAAGCAAAACATGAATTACTGATCTGGCGTAAAATCTCATCATTTGCGGTTGAGCTGTAGAACCTTCACGACTCTCTGTGGTCGCAGACATCAGCAGGATTGAGTTGTGAGCTTTTCAATGTGTTACAGCCAAACACCTCAGAGATAATAGCATAAGCAAAGATCTGTTGACATCCAGTTGTTTGGACACGCTTCTGATTTATAGATTAGATTTCCTCCACCCTCTTGGCCAGCTCCTTGCAAACTCCGGAGAGTGTGTGTGTGTGTGTGTGTGTGTGTGTGTGTGTGTGTGTGTGTGTGTGTGTGTGTGTGTTGGTGTGAATCCAGCCCAGAGGATGCATCTGCCAGATGACCCTTTGGCAAAGCGTGTTCCACACAGCAGCATCTGTAGCCCCTCCCCTTTCCTGCATCAGCTGACTAGCTTGGGTTAACTGGGGCTGGCTGGTCTTGTGAAAGCAGAGTGGGGAGAAATAAAGAGGGGGGGGGTCACAAGGTTTGAACCATGAGAAAATGTTTACATGCCGACCTCCAAGCCTCCCCCTCCTTCCTCTTTGCGTACTGTATCTGTGCGTGTTGAAACTGTGGGATTGATCCCTCCTTTTTAATTGCTGACAGATGTCCCCGCTGCTCCATCTCACTTTCAGCTCTTTCTCTTTACTTCTTTCTCTGACACGCACATATTGGGCCGTGATGTTCCTCAAATTCTTCCGGGAAACTCTGGGATGTCTTCCCAGCTGTGGTCTCACTAACATAACTCCTATAACCCTCCTCTGGTCCAAACAGCCTTCATCCTCCAGTTGGGCCTGTCACACCAGGACCGGTCTGGATGGTGTCCTGGGCTTATGAAACTTTTGGCAGATTTTAGACATTGTTGCAGTTCTTGAAAAGATGCTGTCACTGTTTCTCTCCAGTTTTAGTGAGCACTTGGGCTCAGCGTTTGCCAGCACCAGAGCAACAGAGCTGAATCATGGAGGTGTTGTCTGTCTGTGTGTGTGTTGCGGCGTCTTTGTCTGCTCTGCATTATCCTGCAGAGAATTGGTTATGGAGGATTTTGTCCCATCTGCTGAGTGAGATTTCTTGGAAACTGGAGACACAGCACAGAGACAAAGAAGAAGGACAGGGTTTGTCTTGTGGTTAATCAGCAGAAAAGTGAAATCAAGTCCTCAGCTGTGTGCGTGTGTGTGCGTGTGTGCCTGAATATGTGCCCAGCAGAATATAAAATGTACTGTATCAAACAATGTGATTCTTTGACATGCACGCGTACTCAAGCCTCCCTCAGCTTCCTTCTGTGATTTCACATTCTAAAGATGTATTGTCCAGGGAAGCCTTTGATATTCATATCATTAGCCGGCTGCACCAGTCTGAAGCTGACTATGTTTGGGGTCTCAGCGTGCCCCCTTTCTGGGGTCCAGACTGAGGACCGACAGAAGTAGGTCAAAGTTTAGTAGAGCGTCCTGTCTGAGCAGGAGGATTGGAGGGATGCAGGGGGGTTAAAGGGCTCTGTTGGTACCAGGGAGATCCTTACTGCGACGGGGTCAGGGTAAGGGGGGCGGGGGGTCTAATTTCATATCAAAACACTGGAGAGCTGAGTTAAGCCTGTCATTGAATGAGGATCATTTTAATGAGCCACAGCTATAAATGAGCTCTGTTAGGACTTTTTTTGTTTTGGAGTTCAGTGATAATATGATATGAAAATATGATCGCCACTAAAAATGATAGATGTTAGAGACCCTAACCCATGTGTCTCTTAACCTAAAGAGGCCTTTTTAATGTATAAATCTACAGGTCGACCAAGTATAGGACGGTGGTTTAAGGAAATGTCCCTGACCTTTACCTTTGGAAAAAATGACAAACACTTAAGGACAAACAAGACACGTTTCACAGCATTTGTGGTTCATTTCTAAACTCTAATGGACAAACATGCATTACAAAAGCTGGATGAGTCTGGGTTACGTGTAACCTCTGCAGATGAATATATGAATACTGAGCTACAGTAATATATGTACAGTGGTACCTCTACTTATGAAATTAATCTGTTCCAGAAGTACTTTCGTAAGTAGAAAATTTCGTTAGTAGAGACGTGTTTTCCATGTAAATGCCCTAATCCTTTCCAAGCCCCCTAAAATTTCGCTTTTATTTTGAAGCTAGACGGATGTTCCGGGTCAATAGAGGACTTCCGGGTTACACAATATGTTGTC